>CAUYQU010001018.1:0-39764 GCA_963574635.1 Cheracebus regulus
CTTTTTCTAAAATCTCTTCCTCTTTCTCTTTCATTTTTTCTTTCTTTTGCTGTTTCTTTCTTTCTCCTTTTCTCTCTTTTTCTAAAATCTCTTCCTCTTCCTTTCTCTCTTTCATTCTTTTTATTCTTAAAAAAAAAAAAATACAGTATAGCAAATTCTCCTACGATTTTGGATGAAATGAACCAGGGAAGAAGTTCAATCTTTAAATCCCTTATCAAAAAATATTCTCACATAATATACTTCACATACCAAGTAAACTATTTGGGGGCACTAGCTTTTGGAATGGTTGGTGTTAACTTTTGATCAGAGACAGGAATTCTAAGTGTTATAAATGGTACTATCATTCTCCATCAAATATTACCTGTTTTATTTCTCTAAAACTTCCTCCAGCCATCTTCATCTCTTTGGTCCTTCTTTTTCAAATTTCTTCTTTTCACTTTCTCTTGCCCTCCTCTGACTGTAGGATCCACAAATATGAAAATAAAAAGCTCCCCAAATAGATGGAAGGAACATGGAGACCCTTCTCCCTTTGGTTTAGAAAAAGGAAGGAGTCTGTTTTTTAAATAGTTTAGACATATAATAATGATTGTGAATTAAGAGACCTTAGAGATTATCTGGGCTTCAGACGCAACGAACATCTTGCAGTCCCTCAAATGTGCCATATTCTTTTACATACAAGCATTTCCTAGAGTTGGATTATGCTTTATCTCCAACTTAACCACCCCAACACCTACTCACCTTTCTACAAAAGCAAACCTTAAGTTTTGCTTCTGTACTTTTCCTTATGTATTTTCACAGCTTGTTCACCCATTCATTGACTTGATGTCCCAGAAGACTGAAAGTTTTGTGTGAGGAAGAACTAGAACTTTATCATCTCCCTCTATCACAACACCTGGCATATGGTAGGCATTTAATGATGGTTTGTTGAAGAGATGAAGAACAAGCCTGACCAAAACAATTAAAATATGTTCTATAGCTCTAGAGCTGCACTACCCAACAGAAGTTTCTACAATAATGGAAATGCTCAATATCTATGCTGTCCACTACACTAGTCACTAGTCACATGTGGCTACTGAATGCTTGAAATATAACTAATGAAACTAGTTGAATAAATAAATTTTCAATTTTATTTAATTTTCATTCATTTTAATAGCCACATACAGTTAGTGGTTAACATACTGGACACTGCAGCTCTAGAGTTACAACAGAAATATATTATGCATGATTTGGTTTGATTATATTGTTTAATATATTGATCACATTTTAAACTATGGTTTACTGAAATAATTCAAATTTCCTATGTGAAATGTCTCTTAACAGATTACATACTATTTGAGGACAGGAATTTTATCTTGCTCATCATGTTATATAGATACTTGACATTTTATTTATTTTTATTTTATTGTATTGTATTTTATTTTGAGACAGAGTCTTGCTCTGTCACCCAGGCTGGAGTGCAGTGGCACAATTTTGGCTCACTACAACCTCCACCTCTTGGGTTCAAGTGATTCTCCTGTCTCGGCCTCTCGAGTAACTGGGATCACAGGCGCCTATGACCATGCCCAGCTAATTTTTAAATTTTTAGGAGAGACAGGGTTTCAACATGTTGGTCAGGCTGGTCTCAAACTCCTGACCTCAAGTCATCCATCCACCCACCTCAGCCTCCCAAAGTGCTGGGATTATAGGCGTGAGCCACCATGCCTGGCCAGATACTTAACATTTTAAAACATTTAACATTCAGTTAAACTGAATGGGAATACTGACTCCTAAAATTTAAAGAATCTGGTGTCTCTGTTTCTTTAATTTTCATCCCAGTTTAAGTATAACAGGTGAAAACTAAAAAACAGATAACCGAATTAAAGTAAAACAAAAAAAAAAGATGTTACCTGGACTGAGTATCCACCACAGTGTCAAGCAGAAAAGGAACTATGGAAAGAATGTTCCCACATACTTCCTACATCTCTACCTCTGTTCCATCTTTGCCCACGTTATTTTCATTGCTAAAAGCCAAACTCCTGTCCCAATCCCACTTCATCTGTCCAAATTCTATATGTACTTTGATGTCCAGTTCACATGTTGCTTCTTAATGAAGCATTCATGTTAACAAAAGTATTGGATCTGTCTTGTCTACGCAGTCCTCTAAGAAGTTGGTTAATTCTGTTTTGTTCTATAGTGTTTGTCAAGTTCATTAAATACAATTAATTTTAGCTACATAGAATCTAGTATCTTTTACTTTTCTGAACTATCAGCAATTGATATATGTAGTATTTCATTTTTATCATCACCAATTCTGAAAATTAAGATCTTGAATTAAGTCAAACATCTTTTACACATGAGGCATATAATTCGGTATATTTCCAAACCTAGACAAGTACCTTTCATATAAACAGAAGAAATCAGAAGCAAGAGTCAGACACTGTGTCATACAAAACGATGCCTTTGACTGACAGAAAAGATATGCTTGACAAAATCCCAAACTACATTCCTAGAACTACTCGCCGATGAAACCATTTCCTCACAACATTTGAAAGTACCTTCAAATCCTAAGTGCATATTGGCTTTTTGTGATCCAGCCATAAGGAGTAATATACTATCATCATTTACATTTCTGGATCTAGGATATGTGTATCAGCATGAATTAGCTGATAACAAAATTCTTCATATTTCTGAACACAGCCTTCCATGGAACTTTCTTCTGTACTTGTAAGCAAAAACAAATTCTAGTAAAACTAAATTTTACTAGAGAAAGGCAAGAAATTAAATCATCTATCCTCAACTGAGTCCTCATTGACACTCAGCAGCTTACCTCATTTTAACTATTTCCCACTGCAACTACTCTACACCTTTTCTCCTATCTCATTTTTCCTCATTCTTGGCCTATGGCCTTATCTTCTTTAATAAGATGCCTGAGGTCTGGTATATCCTTCCTCCGCATCTGTCCTCTCCCTATACCTCCACCCATCTCCAGTCCTCTTACTCCTCTGATCTCTAAACATTCCTTCCCAAGGTCAATAACTCAACCTATATACTTCATGTCATTCTTTCCAGATCCCTCCAAGATCTATCAGCCAGCAATTAACCACCTACTCCCCAGTACCTTCTTTCTCTTCTCCTCCAAATACTTCTTTACCTCTGCCAACAAATACACTTATTTTTTTCAACTTAAAGAAGTCTTCCCTTGACCCTAGTGATCCTATAGCTAGCATTTCATCCTCCCATTCATCTCCAAAATCCTTGAAAGAGTAGTCTACATTGGAAAGTTTATTCTTTAACATGTAGCTATTCTTTAACTTCCTGGATTCATTCACCCACATCATAGTATTAAAACTATCTTCTTAAAGGCCATCAGTGACCTCAAAGCCACCAAACCTAGTGGAGTCTTCTTCATCTTCATCTGTCTTCTCCTCTGGAGAGTTGAGCATATGATACCACTGACTAGCCTCTCACAAAAATTCTTTCATCTCTTGGTTTCCATGTCACGTGCTGATTTAGAAAGCAAACATGAGAGCCAGAATCTAAACCTACAAAATGGCTAATATTATTTCCCTCACTCATAAGATACAAGAAAATAAGCAACAGACTCACTGAGTCTGTCCTGAGTGGGGAATTAAGCACAAATAATCTTACAGGCCAGGTCAGTGGCTCATGCCTGTAACCCCAGCTCTTTGGGAGGCGAAGACAAGCGGATCTCAGCCTGGCCAACATGGAGAAACCCCATATCTACTAAAAATACAAAAAATTAGCCAGGCATGGTAGCACATGCCTGTAATCTCAGCTCTCAGAAGGCTAAGGCAGAAGAATTGCATGAAACCAGGAGGTAGAGGTTGCGGTGAGCTGAGATCGCACCACTGCATTCCAGCCTGGGCAATAGAGCAAGACTCCATCTCAAAAAAATAAAGAAAAAAAAGAAACTTACCTATCAGGTAAGGTCAGGAATAGTATATCTAATCTTAACATTGAGAATGTAAGCCTCTGATCCATCATATCATTCTGTGGATTATCAGTCCTAACAGCTTCTGTGATGATTCAACAGAAAGAACCATAGAATTAACTTGAGTTAGAGTGCTACTCTAACCATAGAGTACAGAAGAGTCTGCAGGACAATGAAAACCTCAGCAGTAAAACAGGGTCACACACCTTAAGAGGGACTTCCTAATAATATGCTGTCCTGATCGTCCTGATTTCTTTCTCCCCTCTTTGACCACTTTTGCAACCTTCTTTTCAAACTCAAAAATCTATGTATTTCTCAAAGCTTTGTCTTCAATCTTTTCTTCCTGTCTCTTTCTCTTCTTTGCAATTCTCATAGCCCCTACATATTCATTTCAAACACTCAATATATCTTCTTAATTCCTGAAATCAGCTACTCTTAATTTTTTTCTTTCTGTTAATGGTACAAGCAGTGCCCTAGTTACCCAGATGCAAACCCTGCTCCAATTCTCTTCTCTCCCACTTCCCACATATAATCATGGCTAAGTTCTGTCAATTCTATCTACCAAATGCTTCACTTTTCTTTTCCATTTCCACTGCCACACTTTATGTCATGCCCGTATTCTCTCTCACCTGGACCTCTGCAATGGCCCCTTAATTTTAATTCTTGATTCTAACCTCTCCCGACTCCATTATATCCTTCCCATTAATCATTCTAAAGCACAGCTACTAGCTCCTACCATGCCCTGGCTAAAAAGCCCTCATGGATTCCCCACTGCTACAGAATAAAGTTCAAACCTTCAGTCTCATTTTTAAAACCTTCCATGACCTGGCTCCAAGCTTTATTTGCCATTTCATCTCCCACCATTCTCTTCTACAAAAGCTATACTTCACTCTAAATGAGGCTTCCTGTTTCCAAATATGCCCTACATCTCCACCTCTGCTCCATGTTTGTCTATGCTATTTTCTTTGCCAAAAGCCTAACTCCTACCCCAATCCCATCTTAATCTGTCCAAATTCAACACATACTATAATATCCAGTTCACATCCACCTCCTTCATGAAGCATTTATGTTAATTAAAGGATTAGATCTGTCTTGTCTACACAGTCCTCTTGGATGGTTGATTCTGCTTTTTCTACAGATGTTTGAATATTTATATTCTACCTCTTCCTAGATAAGTTCTCTGAGGACAGAAGCAGTATCTTATCCATCTTACTCTTTCTGCAATGCTTAGCATAGTGTTCTACACTAGACAGCACTAGAATATATGTAAGCCTCACAAAATAGCTGATGTAATTACAGGCATTCAGTTTAAGATGCCAAAGAACATCTGATTCAGAAGTAGCAAGCATTTTAAAAGAAAAAAAAAAATACTTTTTTTCCTTTGCCTTTAGAATCCTTGGGGAGTTCTGAAGTCACACTCTACCAATAATCTTTTATATGTTGTGTTCCTAACAATATTAGATATGAATATTTTCAACTATTTCTATTTCTTAAAGAGCCTCTTTCCCTCTTCCTTCTCCTTTTCTTCCCCCTCTTACTACTCCTATTTCTGGCCAATTTTTCAGAAGACATCCTTACTTTACCTCATTAATACAAGGTGATGTCACTTTTTTTTTTTTCCTTAAAGCAGCTACAGCATCTGTCCTTCCTCAAAAGATGTTTTTGGACAAGCCAAACTTCAAGATGTCATTTAGGAACAAGTTTAGACCACAGGATGCACATCTTATTGCAATGATATGTTACTAATCTTTATAAGCACTCTCATTCTGTCCATGTACATTGTCAGAATGTATGACAAGGTTTAATATCACTTCTTCCCATATATCTGTCCATTCATAAACATTGCAGAAACACTTCATTTACTTATCCATGCATAGATTTTATTACTGCTTAAAATCTCACACTGGTATGTACTTTGTATTGACAATGATACTTCAAAATAGCTTATTATAAGCTTATTATAGTTCAAAACTTTGGACAACTGTTTTTAACTTCCAGTTATCATTTTTTCTATACATGAAGCCAGGGAGCATTTTCTACAAATGGTTTATGTAACAATTGGTTACCTGAGGAGATGACTCTTGAATCTTTTGTGACAATACTATTTCTAATGTAAGCAATAAAAAATTAAAGACATTCTGGAATTAGAGTGGAAAGAGTGACTAATCTTCAATGGAAACAGTGACTTAGACTTCATTCTGGTTTTCATTTATCCTAATGAAGAACTTTTTGTTCAATACCTGTAGGATATATTAGTTTGATGGTTCTAATAGCATTTGGAAATATCTGTTGCTTTTTCAACATTTGTGAGTCACGTGGGGTTATTTACACAAAAGAACATGAGGTCCAGAAATGTTTCCATATGCTAGAAAATGATTCCATCAGTTTAACAGGGCAGAAGAAAAAATGTGATTGATTTTGCAAATAAACACTAAGCTATAGGAGGTTCCTTCAAAGTTAACTTTAACAACTTTGCAGCCACATCAGATCACCTCATAAAACAACAGAATAGTATAAAGTCAATTATGATTTTTATGTCATAAAAACATGCAGCATGGTTAAAATACAATTTAATATTCTAAATTCAGATAAACCTGAACTTTCACCTATTGATAAAATAGTAATTTTTCTGCCTACTCTCTTGTGACTCTTGGGATCATATAATAAAAAAAAAAGGCAAGTCCCAACTTTCTAACTTCAAAACTTTTAACCATACTGGTTACTCTTCTCTGTTTAAGCATTTTAAACCAGGAAGACAATAAGCTACAGGAAAAGAAAATGGGGCTGCATTAAAGTCTAAAGGCAGTTGCCTTATTTTGGTTAATAAACCATTTAATGTTCAATTTGTGCTCTGAAGAAAGCTCATAAAAATTTAACTTGACAATAGCAAACTATCACAGAAGAAAGAAGATGACCAAAGTCCACTGACAACCAGATGATATTATTATTACACCCAGTTGCAGACCCAGTGAGTGACAGTATATTTCAATGGATACAAAACCACAGGCACCAACTACGTACAGGCATACCTGCTTGTACTTCACATATATTGTGATCTTTTACACATTGAGGGTTTGTGGCAACCATGCATTGAGCGAGACTATCAGTGCCATTTTTCCAACAGCATGTGCTCATTTTGTGTCTGTGTCACATTTTGGTCATTCTCACAATATTTCAAACTTTTTCATTATTATCATACCTGCTATGGTGATCTATGATCAAAAATCTTTGACATTATTATTAAGGCACCACAAACTGCACTCCTATAAGATGTCAAACCTAATAGATAAATCTATGTATTCTGACGGTTCCACCAAAACAGCCATTCCCCTGTCTTTCTGCCTGTCTTTGGACTCCCTATTCCCTGATACATAAAAATATGAAAATTGGGCCATTTAATAACTCTAGATTTCTCTGAATCAGGTTACAGAAAAAAATGGAAAAAAAAAGAAATAACCCTACAATGGCTTCTAAATGTTCAAGAAAGAACAGTCACACATTTTTCACTTTAAATCAAAAGCTAGAAATGATTAAGCTTAATGTGGAAGGCATATCAAAAGCTGAATCAGGCTGAAAACTAGACCTCTTGCACCAAACAGCCAAGCTGTGAATACAAATAAAAATTCTTGAAGGAAATTAAATGTGCCACCCCAGTGAACACACGAATGCTAACAAAGCAAAACAGCCTATTGCTGATAAGGAGACCAAATGTCTGGACAGAAGACCAAACCAGCCACAATATTACCTTAAAGTCAAACCCTAATCCAGAGCAAGGCCCCAACTCTCTTCAATTCTATGAAGGCTGAGAGAGGAGAGAAAGCTGTAGAAGAAAAGTTGGAAGCTCGCAAAGGTGGCTTCTTGAGGTATAAAGAAAGAAGCTATTCCATAAAAGTGCAAGTGAAGCAGCAAGTACAGCAAGATGCTGCAGCAAGTACAGCAAGATGCTACAGCAAGTTACTCAGAAGATCTACCTAAGGTCACTGATGAAGGTGGCTACCCTGAACAACAGATTTCCCATGTAGACAAAATAGCCTCATACTGGGTGAGGGGGAAATGGCACATCAGACTTTCATAGCTAAAGAGCAGAAGTCAGTCCCTGGTTTCAAAGCTTCAAAGGACAGGCTGAGTCTCTTGGTAGGGGCTAATGCAGTTGGCAACTTTCTAAGTTGAAGCCAGTGCTCATTGGTCATTCTGAAAATCCTAGGACCCTCAAAAATTATGCTAAATCTACTCTGCCTGTGCTCTAGAAATGGAACAACAGGTCTGGATGATAGCACGTCTGTTTATAGCATGGCTTACTGAATATTTCAAGCCCTCTGTTAAGAACTACTGCTCAGAAGAAAACATTCCTTTCAAAATATTGCTGTTTGTTGACAAAGTCCCTGGCCACCCAAGAGCTCTGGTGAAGATGTACAAGGAGATTAATGTTGTTTTCATGCCTATTAACACAGCATCGAGTCTGCAGCCCACGGCTCAAGGAATAATTTCAACTTTCAAGTCTCACTACTTAAGAAATACATTTCATAAGGCTATTTCTGCCATAGATTGTGATTCCTTTGATGGATCTGGATAAAGAAAACTGAAATCCTTCTGGAAATAATTTACCATTCTAGATACCATTGAGTATTTCTGATTCATGGTAGGAGGTCCAAACATCAACACTGACAGAAGTGAAGAAGATTTTAACCCTCATAGATTACTTTGAAGGTTTTAAGACTTCAGTGGAGGAAGTAACTGTAGATATGATACAAATAGCAAGAAAACTGGAATTAGAAGTGTAACTTAAAGATGTGACTGAATTGTTACAATCTCATGACCAAACTTGAACAGATGAGGGATAACGTATGAACAAAGTAATGATGAATGAGCAAAGAAGTTATTTTCTTGAGATGGAAACTACTCCTGCTGACAATGCTAAGAACATTGTTGAAATGACAACAAAAGATTTAGAATATTTCATAAACTTAGTTGATAAAGCAGTAGCAGGGTTTCAGAGGACTGATCCCAATTTTAAAAGAAGTTCTACTGTGAGTAAAATGCTATTAAGTAGCATGATATGCTACAGAGAAATCCTTCATGAAAGGAAGAGTAAATTGATTCAAGCAACAATCAATGAACTTTGTTGTTGTTTTAAGAAATTGATACAGCTACCCCAGCTTTTAGTAACCACCACACTGCGCAGTCAGCAGCTATCAACACTGAGAGAGGACCCTCCACCAACAAAAAGCTTATGACTCACTGAAGGCTCAGATGATCATTAGCATTTTTAGCAATAAAAAAATTTAAATTAAGGTATGTACATTGCTTTTTTAGGCATAATATTATTGCACACTTAATAGACTACTGTATAGTATAAACATGACCTTTATATGCACTGGGAAATCAAAAAAATGTATGACTCACATTATTGCAATAGTTACTTTATTGTTGTGGTCTGACACCAAACCCACGATATCTTCAAGGTATGGCTGTGTACTGTAAGGAAATTTGCTACCAAAACCAAAATACTTCTAATAGTGCTGCTGGGTAGGATATATCTCCAGACCTCAATTCCTGTTGCAAGAGGTCGCTCTATTTCTACTCTGTCTCAGAAGACATCCAGAGTACACTGTATATTTGTAGGAAATAGGGAGGCAGCATCTCTACAACCAGAGAAGTTCAAAATGTCTCCTATCTGAACTTAATCGCATCTGATCCTACAACCAAGCAAGCCACTGGTTGTAGGATCACCTCTCACTCTGGGGAGAGTCCATCTTAAAATATATATTCCTCTGGACCATAACAAATTATGCTGAGTCTATGTACATCCAGACTCTAGTATGCAATAGGAACACAAACATATAACTATATATTCAATTTAGTACTTTATATACAACTCCATAAGACAGACTTTTTCCTTAACAAATAAAACTATTTACCTAAGTTTGTCACAGTAGCTATACTTCTTTTTGATCAGTATTGATTTCTGAAAAACACCTTAATTTCAATAGCTGTAAATGTTTAGCTGGCTCAAAAAGACATGAAAATAAATGGGCTATGTAAAGTTTTCCTTTAAAATAGGAGAGTAAAAAGTGTTTCTTAAATATCTAATTGAAAACACTGCCTTTTAGGCTCCAGATTTTTCCATTATAATATATACACCAGAATACAAAGCAACTTAAGTGTTAAACATTAGGAATTTTCTAACATATATACAAATGAAGATAAGTTATTTTGTTTTTTAGGATCAAATATGAGTCTTTGTACAGAAACACCTTAAGTCTGAATGTTAAGTTTTCTCCCAAGTCATTTGCTTCAAACAAAACAGTCTCTTTCCAGGAAAGATCTGTATTTTAACTAATAATTCTAGAGGAGTCACATTACTGATGAAATAAGAAATGAATGCAAAAACAATAACTCTTTTTGGAAGCTAAAGAAAGACAAAGAAGAAAACATAGACAGATGACAACAAATACTTAAGGAAACGCCTTCCATGAGCCAGACATTAAAATGGGAGCTAAGGACACAAGGTAAATCAAACACAGTCCCTGACCTCATGAATTTATAATTGATGTAATGCCATTATCATATTTTTCTCATGTCAAAAGAGGTATTTATATTGCCATCAATGCATAAAGGAAAGCTAAACATGCCTTACAGGAAAGTATTTCCTAACCCCTGGAATAATCTGCTCCTCTAAACAAGAGGCTAATCAACTAGACCTTCCCATTCCTCTTCGTCTTTGGGTAATTTCACTATTTATGCTTTATACTGTACATTTGGTCATGGGGATATATAATATACATGTTTATTAACGATGGTGATAATGGTAACAGCAATAGTTAATATTTAATAAGCATGTGTTAAGTTCAGGGCATGGCACTAAACACTTTACATTTATTATTTGGTCTAATCCTCACCACAATCCTATTTGATAGATATTATTATTATGTGTAACAGGACTAGTATTAAAAGATTACTGTTTTATCAAATATAATAGGTCAAAATAAGGGACTTAAATATATCAAAATAAGAAATCTAATTTTACTTCTTTATTCTTCTATCTAGAACCATAAGTAACAACTTAATCAGAAATATATAACTGCAAGTTTAAGTTATCACTATCCTGCTCCTCAGGGGAATATACACAAAGCTTAGAATATGGCAGAAGATAGGAAAGACAGAAGTAGTATATCCATCCCTTCTCTCCTTAAACCTGTGTTTTTTTTTAAAAGCACAATATCCATTTGTATGATCATACTGCTTACACAAAAGACTTTTATCTAAAATAACTTTTTTAACCAGGGATGAAATAAAGTTTATAAATTAATTTTTAGGCTGGGCTCATACCTGTAATCCCAGCACTTTAGGAGGCAGAGGTGGGCAGATCACCCAAGGTCAGGAGTTCGAGACCAGTCTGACCAGCATGGTGAAACCCCATCTCTACTAAAAATACAAAATTAGCCGGGTGTGGTGGCGCATGCCTATAACCCCAGCTACTCAGGAGGCTGAAGCACAAGAATCACTTGAACCCAGGAGGCAGAGGTTGCAGTGAGCCAAGATCGTGCCATTGCACTCCAGCCTGGGCAAAAAGAGCGAAACTCCATCTCAAAAAAAAAAAAAAAAAAAGCGAGAGAGAGAAATGTAACAACTTTTCCCTCTTTCCTACTCCTTTCTATTTCGTTTTTCAAAAATAATCATTTCTCTGATTAAAGGTTGAATTAGAGAAAAGTATTTTCAAATTCCCCAAAAGCTATCCTTCAATTCAAAACAGGATATAGCACTAATTGCTGAGAGTTCCGAAACTCTATTTTGGGATTTTCAAATCCCATATTCACTCCAAATCTCAAGATTACAGTTACTAAAAGAAACTGAAACAGCCCTTCCTCTAAGAGGCCTGTTTGAGAAGAGAGTTATCTTTCCACAATCCTGAACTGGAGTGAATATTGAACACCCCTTCTGATAAAGTCTTAATTACAACAAATTTTAACCATTTAAGGGTTATGAAACTCACTGAGAAACTTGTGAAGGCTATGGACTTTCTTCCCAGAATAATTATAAGAACATACACATAAAATTTTATATAATTTTAGGTGTTATACACTTACTGAAACCCAATTATGGACCTCAATTTAAAACTCTTGGTCTGGGCCAGAGGCGGTGGCTCACGCCTGTAATCCCAGCACTTTGGGAGGCTGAGGCAGGCGGATCACCTGAGGTCAGAAGTTCGAGAGCAGCCTGGCCAACATGGTGAAACGCCATCTCTAACTAAAAATACAAAAATTAGCTGGGCATGGTGGCGCATGCCTGTAATCCCAGCTACTCGAGAGGCTGAGGCACAAGCATTGCTTGAACCCAGGAGCTGAGATTGCGCCACCGCACTCCAGCCTGAGTGACAAAGCGAGACTCTGTTGCAAAAACTAAACAAACAAAAAAACAACTCTTGGTCTGTTTATTCACCAATCACATACCCTTCAATATCTCAGGAGTTTGGTATCATGTGTGAAAATAATAAAGTGAAGCTTTTTGAAGAAAAATCAATTGAAAGAAAAATGTTTAATGTCCCAAGATGAAAGGGGTACTTGGCGGTTTGGGGTATCACTAAGCTGGCTGTACTCTAAAAGGTCTCACCAGACAACACTAGAGAAGCCATCTAGAAGTTAACATGGTCTTAGACTGTGCACAAACCACATTAATATCTCAAACTTCCACTGCTGACTAACACCTTCTTGCTTTAGATATTTTAATAACATTTAATCAGTGGAAACTTTTGACATTATAGTATAGCCAGATTTTCCTTACTATTCCTGATTCTTATCTAGAAGACAGTTTAGCCACTCCCTGTAGCCAAGGAGGTCTTGCTTTTTCCTTTGCTACAAGGAGTACAACTAAAAAATATTTTAATATAGTAATACATTCAAGGTAGGTATGATTTTTTCTTTCTTTTTGTTGAAAGACCTCCCTGGCTTACCTAACAATCACAATGCCTCAAATTCATCTTTGCATCTTCTTGACTCACTCTTAATCCAGCAGATTTCAAAAAATGTCTATTGGGTATCTAATAACTCTAAAGTTCATAAGGGCAAGGTCTAGGTCACCTTTGGTCACTATGGTATGCCCAGTGATTAACTGCCTGGCACACAGTAAGTGCTCAAAAAATACAACTTTAATATGCTGATCAAACTCTTGCAGCAACTACCAGTTCAACCACTAGGTATATGAGCTTGGCAAGTTACTAAGTATCTCTGAGATCATTTATTTACCTAAAGCAGTGAATAATGATATTCATACAATTAGTACTAAGATTAAATAAGATCAAGTACATAAAGCACACTGCTGTAGTATCAAAAACACTATATTATTCTTTAATGTAAACCTATATTTTTAAGGCCTGTTAAAATATAGCTGAATTTTAACATATGATACTATAGTCATATTGGTATGGTTCAAATTAACTTTACAACCACATTCTTAACAAAAAAACAAAAACAAAAACAATAAAGGGCCAAAAAAGCTAGGAGCAAAAATATTAAAATACAGAGACAAAGACAGCTAAAAAAACAAAAACCAAAAAAACCTCATAAATAAGGCAATGTTTTGAAAGAAAATAACTTCCTTATATATTTGTGGCTTAAAACACAACTAATACTTTCCAAGTGACAAAGCTGGCACAAACATAGCAATTGGGAGATTTAGTTTTACTAAAATTATTCTCCAGCTCTGTCAAAAAAAAAAAATCTTTATTTCTTAAAGGCACGTACTCTTAAGATGAAATTGTCTTAGTGGTACAAAAGCACTTATTAAAACGTGCTTTAGTTTTCTTCCCCCCTCCACACCCCCACTTCCCCTGCTTGCACTGTTTTCTTTAAAAACTAAGTCCTATAGCGCCATCTACTGTGTCTGTTCCGATCACATCACTTTTGCTGGTTTTATCCCGCAAAACAAATGAGAAATGCAGCAAATTTAGAATCTGTCACTTTATACAATATACTTAGATGTAAATACCTACCTACACACACTATCTATATCTATACCTATATCTGTATCTCCACCCATATGCTAGTATCTGAGCAACAATTTACCTGCTTTCTTTCCACTTTCTTCTTAAGTGGGCCAGAATTCATTATAACCCAAGTATCATAATAGGAACCAAAATGTTTACCTCTATACATTAGAGGAAAGAGGTACAGTAATAATAATAACAAATCTTTATTGAGGGCTTACTGTATGTCAAATAGTATTCTAAGTGCTTAAGCAAAATAAAGATTCCATAGATAAAAGCCTGAAAACCATTTACTCCACTCACATCAGTGAAAATGACTGCTGTTTATTTGTTTTACATGGATATACCACCATGCAAATAAAACCAAGCATCTTGAGGAAAAGAGCTGTGATTCACTGTTCTTTTAAAATAAATGGATGTCAACTCCACAGCCAACCGTAAAAAATGATTTAATTAAATAGATTGACGGATGGATGGATGGGTGGGTGGAATAATAGATAGACAGATGGATATAGATGGCCAGCCCACAACTCCTGTGACAGTGCCTATCATATTTTTTAACCCACAGGGTCTTTTTCATTACAAAGATGTAGCCTTTAGCCAGAAAATTCAACACATTAAGGAAATCTCCAGTTAATTCAAAACCTCCTTCTTCCTCCCTAAGTGTATATTTAGGGAGCACAAAGAAAAAATTTTTAAAAGGTCACTTATAAACATGGTTTGTCTCCAATATAATAAAATGTGTATTAGTACAAGCCTCATGACTTACATATCGAAATAAGTGATGTTTGTGAAATGTATCAACCAAGAACTTAATCTAATACTACTAGTACACAAACATTTTTTGCAATTTCTCATTGGCAATTTCCTTTAGAATCTGTTTTGAAAGCAGTAAAAGAAAATATGTTTTACTACTTTATATTTTATTTATTATATTTAATATATTTTAATCTATTACTTAGTTTGACCACCCATCTTATTCATCACACTTGGCTCTAAATGACAGTTGACTGTTTCAAAATTCAAAACAGCCTACAAAAGAAAGACCTGCCACCACAGAAAACTGACAAAAGAACTTACCAAGAAAGGAGTATGCATAAAATGGGTATATATCTTCTATGACCATTTTGAGAGAAAGAACATCTATTTGGATACACTACTGCTGACATTTAAAAAGAAACTCAGGCATCATATTTTTAAGTCACTGAATTTTATAACTGCAACTATTCCCATAATAGTTTTCATTTGTTATACATATAAATGTTCTCTGTCTTAAGTCTTCCTTTCATAAAACTGTAAAGACTCTGTAGTCTTCTTGGAAGACTTGGCAGGCTTTGAAACTTCAACGCATTGATGTTACTCCTGCTACTTCACGTAAACCTTCACTTTAAGTTCAGTGTGTCTGCCACCATATTGCTCAATTCTTCTACTATTCCAAATGCTCTGAAGAAGCTTCCCAGAAATCCTTGTTTGGATCAGCAAAAACAATTTGGTGTCATCAGCAGATTTCACCATTTCCTTCTGGAGTCATTAAAACACTAAACAAGCATGATCTTGGTATCAATCCTTGGGTTTCCTATCATTAACTTCTCTCCAGTTGAAGTCAAGTTATTCTCTGCTACATTGTGATTTCCAAAATAGGACCAGGATGTGTTTATTTGCTAGAAGTGTACACATTAATAGATTTTTTTTAAATGAAAGTTGCAAAATGCATTGTGAAAGGGGGGGGAAAATCCCAAAGGCCAGAGAAATCAGCAAAGAGAAGCAGCTCCTGGTTGAGTTGTCTCATCCAAGCACACCGCCTCACGTTTAACTGATTCTTAGACCTCGACAGGATTTTAACCTTTCCCCTCCAATTACTTATTTCTGTTATAATTATATGAGAGACTTTATTAAACACATTTGAAAATTCTCTGTGAATTATAAACAGCAGGTCCAACTACTTTATTAGCTTTTCCACTCTTTACTACATTTAAAGAGAGAAAAGCAAACAGTCCTTACCCAGAAAGTAAAAAAGCAAACGGTTTTCTACCCAAACTGGTCTGTACTCTGAACAAGAGAAATCACTCTTTCTTTTATTCAAGTGCAAATCTGTTTGAAGCTTTCATTCTGCTTTCCCAGCCTGCTCTCTGCAGCTGCATAAAAGATGAGACATGGGAATAAAAGAAAACTAGGCTGAGGCCAAAAAGCAATACTGTCCATATGCAAACTCATTCAAAGAGCAGGAGTTTCTGTACATCTCTTCCCACTGCTTCCATTTTAGCAGACCCTAGCCAAAAGGAGGAGGTACTGTGCTTTATCTCTATGTCCAACCCCATTTAAAACAACTTCTCATAAGAAATCAGGGGAAGGATAAGGTTACTAAAGCCCTAGTCCTGACAGAGAGCCTGAGGCATTCTCAGGGTCAATTTTTAACTCTAAGCTGGCTGGAATTAGGCAAGTTTAAGAGAGCAATAGGGAGAGTCTCATGGTTCTCTTACAATGCTTGTGACAGAGGCACACAGCAGTGAGCAGAATTCACTTTACCTATCTTACCCCATGCAAAATTAAGGCAAAATCCTCCCCCTAAGCCAAAAGGCAAAATCTTCCCCCATGCCAAATCTGCAACAGACTTTCAGAATGTCTAGAAACCCATTAGCCTACATGCAAGGGTGTCAGGTAACTTTATAATCCCAGCATTCTCCTCAGGCCAGCAGTGAACCACACACAATTGAAAAAGTTCACCGCCTCAAAAACAAACTCTGCTGGGATCAGAAGGGTATTCTCAAGGGTTTTGAATCAGATGTCATTATAACTCCATGTTATTTTTAATACTGTTCTTTGGATTTTGCTTCACACAGAATTCCCAAGTTACAGAAGGACCATGAACAATGTCCAGATGTATAAAATGCAAAAATACTTCCCTCCTACTTGTGGATTCCAAGATAAACACCACAAGAAGCACATGTGACTAAACTTAGAGCTCATTCCAAATTAAATACTGCATCATGTGCACAGTTTAGGGCTTAAAAAACAAAACCCCACAAATATTCTGCATGGTTCATAAGCCAGGCTTGGGCAAGCACATGACCATGTTGTAAGAAGGAACCATGAATTGAAGTGTAGGGGTAAAGGGTGAGAAAAGTCTTAGTCAAAACCTTTCCCAGAAAACTGGTGCTGTTTTCAGTGAACATTTGTATAATATGGGACACAGATGAAAGAGGAAACTGTATTTTTCTGTGCTTTTTTTTTTTCCCTACTGACACTCTCATTTCTAAAACTGCCCACCAAGTTGGGAAACTCTGCAAAGATTTCAAAATTCCCAGCCAAAGCCAAGTACAAACATCATTAAATACAGATACAAACATACACACTGAGGTAATGAGAACTTATATCTCTGACTGAGCAGACCAGACAGAATCTTCTGACATATAAGCTGAGTTCTGCACAGAGTACATGGAACCTTATGGGACAGACCAGGAGAGTCAGGCAATGTGAAAAGACCACTCCGCTATTGTTATTGTGTTTCCAAAAAAAGTAAAAAATAGATGGATAAAGTAGAAAGACAGTAGAGAGATAGTATGGCTGACTGAGTGAGTTCAGTTTTTCTCCCACAACTTAACCTAAGAAAAAGCTTTGAAGAAATTCAGACTGGGAAATGTTTAGTTACTGAAATATCTTTAAAAAAAAAAAAAGACGTAACATTTGACAGATGCATATATATGTGAAATATAAGTAACATTTGACAGACTTAACACTTGACAGATGCATATATATTTTTTACATAGTCAAATGTTACATAGTTTTATGTATATAACTTTTGTTTTATATCTATATATAATGTCAGTTATGAAGCGTAATTACAGAATATATACCTAATGAACCCAGCACTGAATTTATGAATTAGAATATTTCCAATCTGCTATGGACTAAATGTTTGTGTCCTCCCAAAATTAATGTATTAAAATCCTAATCCCCAATGTAATGGCATTTAGACATAGGGCCTTTAGGGAGGTAATTAAGATTAGATTAAGTCTTGAAGTTGGAGTCCCTATGATGGGAACAGCCATCTGAGGTCATAACCAGGAAGAGGCCACCCAACCATGCTTCCACCCTGATCTCAGACTTCCAGCCTTGAGAACTGTGAGAAATAAATGTTGGTTATTTGAGCTACCTAATCTATATGGTAATTTGCTACAGCAGCCCAAGCTAACTAAAACACAATCCCAGTGAAGCTACACACCTGGGCGTCTACCAAAAACCACCTTCCTGCCTCCCTGCAATGATCATCACTATTCTGAATTGTGCATGGTTTTCATTCTTGTCTTCTTTTTTAAATAAAGTTCTTACCATAACTGTTGGGAGTTTCCTTTCTTTAAAGGAATTAAGTATTTCACTTACTACCGTCATGTAAGTGACACTATCTAGCTTTGCAATACTACTGCATTATCTAGCTTTGCAATAATCCATACAAAAGCATGCACAATTTGGCTTCCACCTTTTTAAGGCTAACATCCTAGAGTAAGATGACATACATTACATATTGGGTACACACATGTATTTAAAATGAATTTGGTATTCCCTTTTTTGCTCCTGTTTGTGTGTGTTTCCACATTAGAGGGGGAAAATAGTAAAGCCTTTATCTACTGCATCAGAAAAAAGTATCTACCTGTATATCTGTCTTCTTCCTATTTTAAGTACCTCAAGATATGAAATTATCTCTTACTTGCTCTAATTTCCTAGTACCTAGCAGAGTGCTAAATGTCAAATAATTATTTTTCAACTAATCTCTCAAATTAGAGCCCAGATGCACACAGTCAGAGCTGGTCAGCAACAACAAATATTGTTCTTTTGATCAGTATTTTTCTTACATAACAGATCTCTTCATTTCTCAGGCCCAAGTTTACCAATTATCTCCCTAGATGGCAAATCAGTATAAGTCACTAAAATCACTTCCTCACCCACTAAATAAAAATCTTAGGTGGCAATGAAATTGTCAAGTGAGACCATTTTCTCGAGAGTCATACAGTGCTAAGGAGTCTGTCTGGGCAAGCACACTATCACACACACAAGTTTAATTTAATAGTATTTCTCAATCACAGATGCCAATATAACATTGAGACAACAATTGTTTTCTACTGAAGAACAGCATCATCTACAAAGCAACCTATATACAAAATGACTGAGAAGTTCCTGCTCTTTGACAGCAAGGAGTTTCACAATCACCTCAACATTATCTTTACGTTATGTACTGAACACAATTCTCTTGGGTGTTATGTTCTAAAGGATAGGACTACGCCCTCAATTATGTCACCATTATGCAATATGCTCATGATTACAAAGTTGTCCATCAACTTGAAGGAGCAAAACTGACAGTTACTGTCACTTCAGAATCGAAATTAAGTTGTGTGGCCTCTGTCAAAAGTATTATTTGTTAGAAAACTTTCCTGACTCATCTCTTGATTCTACTCAATGCACAGGATTATCTAAAATCTCTCTCTGGGTGTGGAGAGGAACCAGGAAAGAAAGTGCCTGAAGAATTTAAGCCAGTTGCAAGATATCAATATAAAGAATCTTTCTTAAGGGACAACTGCATTGTTATTCCAGAAGGCTTAACAGTTACACTTTAGGAAGCAAAGCTTAGAGAACTATTCACATAAACGTTATTAGTCTGGAATTCATTCTCACATTGTAAAAAATGAAAATTTTAAAAATTGAAACGCACTGGAGCACATGCCAGACTTTGTTACAAAACGCACATCTTTTCACATAATCCAGCTGAAGAGCCTTGGTCAAGAATCCATACTGCTAAGTCATTCTACAGAAAAACCTTGAGAAGGTAGACATATTTCTCAGAAGATGATGACATAATTCTGCTTCAAAGAAGACCATCAAGAAAGTAACAGGACAGAATGGGAAGAAAAAAAAATTGAAAATCAAGTATCCATTAAGGGTCTTGAATCCAACATATAAAATGAGCTCTTTAAAACACAATAATAGGCCAGGCATGGTCTCACACCTGCAATCCCAGCACTTTGAGAGGCTGAGGGAGGTGGATCACAAGGGCAAGAGATCGAGACCATCCTAGCCAACATGGTGAAACCCCATCTCTACTACAAATACAAAAATTGGCCGAGCATGGTGGTGTGCACCTGTAGTCCCAGCTACTTAGGAGGTTGAGGCAGGAAAATCGCTTGAACCTGAGAGGCGGAGTTTGCAGTGAGCTGACATCACGCCACTGCACTCCAGCCTGGGTGACAGAGCAAGATTCCATCTCAAAAACAATCAAATAAATAATAATAATAATAATAAGATGAACAACTCATTAAAATTGGGCAAGAGATTTAAATAGACATTTCTCCAAAAGAGATATATAAATGGTCAGTAAGCACTTGAAAATTCTCAACATCATTAGCCATTAGAAAATGCAAATAAAAGCCACAATGATATAACCACTTCACACCCTACAATCACTAGGATGATTCTAACTTTTAAGAAAAAGATGACAAGTATTAGTGACGATGTGCCGAAACTGGAACCCTAACTTATTTCTGGCAGGACTTTGGAAAAGTGGCTTCACAGTTCCTCAAAATATTAAACACAGAGTTCCCATATGATCCAGCAATTCTACTCCTGAGGATATAATCAAGAGAAATAAAAACATATGTCCAAACAAAAGCTTGTACGTGGATGCTCATTACTATGTTATTCATAATACCCATAATGCACAAATAAACCAAACGTCTATCAACTAATAAATGGATAAACAAAATGAGTTATATTTATACAACAGTGTATCATTGGCGTGAATACTGGATAACATGCTGCAACGCAAATTTTGAAAACATTACTCTATATGAAAGAAGCCAGTCACAAAAGAAAGCATATTATATGACTCTACTTTTATAAAATTTCCAGAATAGGCAAATCTATAGAGATAGAATAATAGTGATTTCCAAGGGCTGGGGGAAGGTGGAAATGCAGAGTGAGAGAGTAGCTACTACTGGGTTCAAGGTTTCTTCTTGAGGTGGTGAAATGTTTTGGAATTAGACTGTGGTGATAGTTGCACAATCTGTGAATATGCTAAAAAAAAAAAAAAAAAAAAAAAAAGAGCCCTAAATTGTATAATTTAAAAGGGTGAATTGTATGGTATATAAATTATGTCTCAAAAAGCTGTTAAAATTTTTCTGTTTTTTGAAGGCTTTTTGTAATGTGTCCTTTATAAAATAAACCTTTGTAAAAAGGTCTATTAATAAAATAAGAACTATTTTCTAATATATATTCTTGAATACGAAAGTTCTGGCATTCAACAAATAGATGTTGGCCTACTGACATTATCCTCTGGTGTAGAATTCTGCCATAGTGAAATCCTCTCTGCTCATCTTGTACTACTCTACTTGACCTTGTTCAGTTCTCATATTCATCTTTATAAGAGGAAGTCATCGGCACACCCTAGATCCTGAAGGAGCAAATAATGGATGTGATCTCTTATTATTTTAGAAATAAGAAATAAGAAGACTTCAGCTGGGCTATTTATCTACAATGCAAGAGAATTCACTTTAAAATTTAAAAGAGTTAGCCAGGGGCAGTGGCTCACACTTATAATCCCACCCAACACTTTGGGAGACCAAAGCAGAAGGATACCTTGAGGCCAAGGATTTACGACCAGCCTGGGCAACATAGCAAGACCCCTATCTCAGCAAAAAATTGTTAAAATTAGCATGGCATTGTGGTATGTGCCTATAGTCCTAGCTACATGGGACACTGAGGCAGAAAGATCACCCAGCCCGGGAGTTTAAGGCTGCAGTGAGCTATAATCAAGCTATTGCACTCCCACTGGGCAAGAGAGCAAGACTCTGTCTCCAAAAAAAACAAAAAATTTTTTAAGAGTTGTATTTGCAGAATTGGACTACAAATCCATTTCTAGCATACAACTGCAATATCTTCTTGTTATCTTTGAAAGTGCACCATATCTTACACTCAAGAGTAATTGTCTAATCATCCTTATATATGTAAAAAAAAATGTTAAAGATGGTCTTTCGGTATATCCAAAAATTAACTGTCTCTGAAAGGATTCCTATACAAATCTATCTTATACCAAGTACACTTTAACTAGTCAGATTTATTCATTCATTTAACCAAAATTTACTGAGCACTCACCTGCTAAACACTGAAACTACATAAATAAATTAAATTAGAAACAGACTCTACCATAAAAAAAATTCATCACTGTGGAGAAACACAAATGCCTTGTAAACAGGCAATATGATGGTGTGCTATATAGCAGAAGAGAGCACGGCACGGTGCTGTCAGGAAAGCATGCAAAGTCAGAAGTCTAAATTCTACAAAGAACCAGGAAGTCTGTGGACTATAACCAGGAGACGCCTTGCTGAGGTTTCCCATCTGATACTAACATTCATTCAACATATGGACATTCCCCCCATCAATAAGAGCCAGGGATTGAACAACATGCTCCAGATTCCTCAATAATATACACTCCCTGCCCTCAAGCGGCTATTTTCAAAGAGGTTCCCGCACCCCCCCCCTCCAGAAACTCCTTTCTCTGATAGGGGGGTGAAATAGAGAATATAAAACAAATAAAACTAAAAATAAAAGGCATTCTTCCACATATTATTTAACATACTCTACAGGAAGGGGGTCAACATTTTAGTTCAGGTATTTTAAACTCCCTTTACCTATCAACTCTCTTAGCGTAGAAACAGCATCTTGTATCCTCAGCCAGAATTCCTAATTCCCATTAAATATGTGTCAAATGAATAAACAAATAAATGAAACAATGGTAAACAACAAATGCCATTCATACCACTTCCCTGAGGTAATTACTCATGGCATTTTACTACTTCCTTCACGCCTGTTTACTTTCTCCTTTTCTCTTTTCTTGCCCTCCCACTTCTTTCCTCTCTTTTTATCTTTACCTCTTCCTTTCTCTCCTATTTGAAATCTGCATCTTAAAGACTGCCACCAACTGTTCTCACGGGCAACTGCTTTGCTAAGTAGGCCACAGGGATCCTAGTGAGCAATGGAGGGTTCATAGTTTTCTAATTAAAAAGCTCCACCTAGTGGTTACAGTTCCCTTCATCTTGATGGTACCAGGAAACCTGAAAGTTAAGCAGTATTAACAAATTCCAGGTCTTCCATGGTGCCAGCTTGGTCTTATGGCAGCATCAGATATAGTGAACCCTTTTCCTTTCACATCTACAACCAAGCTCTCCGAAGTAACTGATGTTGACAGCCTACGAAGCTTTGTAGTCAGGTGTATATTGACTTTATTTATTATACCCTAAAGTTGACAAATTATGTTACTTCAATTCTGGTAGAATTAAAGGTATAAGGCATTGCCTGACTCGGCAGGAGCACAGAGGCAGCTTCTGCTCTTCCTGAACTCCTCAGCAGAGGTGTATTCAAGGTGGCTGACTAGAGAGATTGGACACTCACCCTCTCCAGAAGGAAGAACCAAAATTATTAATAGATAATCGAAATAATCACACCTCGAATAGAACATCTAGAATAGAACACTAGAGTCCAACAAGCTCTAGCCACAGGAAACACCTGAGGCAAAGAAGGAGAAGGAAGCAAGTGACCAACTCAGCCAAGATCAGCTAGGAGCCCCAAAGGACCCACTATCACAGGGAAAGGGTAAGTGAGAGAACCTTAACAATCCATGTCCCCACTGTGGACTGCTGCAATCCAAACCATGGGAGAGCTCCTCTACCCACACAAACACTGACACTAGCAAGGGTGGTGATCTGGAGACCCGCAAGGGCATTGCACCAGACAAGGAACTCATGCTGGGTCAGTCACACCACCAAGGTCTAAGCTGCTACTGCAGAGCACCACTGTGAAAGCATAGCTGTCATAGGACTACATCCTGACCTGGAAATCCAAGCTCCCATATCTCCACATTCTGGAATCTCCCAGTAAGAACTCCAGTGTTGACCCAAATGGCTACAGCAGCATAGCATTGGCTGAGCTCAAAGGTATTGCAGGGTCCCCAGTATTCTAGTCCATAGGGAACACTACACCTCAGGGAATGGTGCAGCATACCAAAAATGCATTGTACCAGAAAGGCAGCACAAATTATGTGCTCAAGCTCACAAGTAAAGAGATCTCTTCCCACTTTCTGCACACTGCCATGACACTAGCTGTCACTACAAACCCAGGTGGATAAGCATGATAGCTGTCTGGAGCTGGAAGCAGTGACCCTGCCTGCACCAGTGGACTGGCCTCTGTGCTCAGGTTTGCACATATGAAGCAGGAGACTCTCTCCTCCTCTGCATACTCCTATAGCCTCAGCCACTGCTGCTTTTGCCAGGGGCTGGGGTAGACAAGCCAGAGGGCTGACTGTCTGGAGCTGTAAGTAGTAACCGTGTCCCCAGTGGTGGTGTGGCCTCCATGCTTAGACTCATTCATGAATATGGGGTCCCTCCCCTCCTCAGCATAGCAGTACAGTACTGTTGCCACCAAGAGTCAACAAGTCTAAGAGCTGTGTGTCTGGGGCTGTGGATGGTGACCCTGCATCACAGCCACCATCAACATTAGCACATAGTGCTTGGGACCCAGAAGGCCTTCTCATCACTGCTGCTGCCACTGCCCACACCATACCAAATTCCCAGGGACCCGAGAACTTGCTCACCTGCCCAGCCCACCCCTGCTACTACCACCTCAGCATCTGAGCAAGCCACCTGGAAACCCAAGAATTGAACCCCTTGGTCCCACTAAAACTAGTGCCACTGCACACTGTCCTGGGGCCTAAGAACAGGTATGCTCAGCCTACTGTTGCCACCAATGGGACCCAAAAAGTGGCCTACCTAACATCCCTGTCCCACCAAACTTCACTATAAGCTCCACTAATAACCACACCATAAACCATGGAGGAAATCACAGATATTATAGTTGTTGTTTATACCTAGAGAAATCATACAGAGACTACACAACTGAATGCATCCAGAATCAAAGCCAAAGAGCCCTACCCAAGTAGCACCACTGATGCATCTCCTACGAAAGAAATCCAAAAGTGGGGGCTAAACATTGGGTACACATCGACATAAAAATGGGAACAACAGACACTGGAAAATACATGAGGTGGGAGGGAGGCAGGAATACGTTGGATAACATTTTCTGTACATGTCTGGTAGGTCCATTTGGTCTAAAGTACTGTTTAAGTCCAATGCTTCTTTGTTTTCTGTCTAGATGATCTCTTTAATGCTAAGGTTGGGATATTGAAGTCCCCCATTCTTGTTGTATTAGAGCCTATCTTTTTCTTTAGATCTAGTAATATTTGCTTTATGCATATCTTCTTGCTGGATTGATCCCTTTATCATTATATAATGACCCTGTTTTTCTTTCTGTGTCTTTTTTTTTTTTAAGAGATGGAGTCTCAGTGTGTCTTCTAAGCTAGTCTCGAGCTCCTGGCCTCAAGTGATCCTCCCATTTCTGCCTCCTGAGTAGCTGGGATTATAGGCAGGAGCCATCATGCCCAGCTTCTTTGTCTTTTATTATTGTTTTTGACTTAATGTCTGTTTTATCTGATATAACTATAGGTATTTCTGCTCACTTTTGGTTTCTGTTTGTGTGGAATATCTTTTTTCATTTATTTATTTTCAGTCTATCTGTGTCTTTACAGGTAAAGTGCATTGATTGTAGGCAGCATATAGTTAGGTCATTTTTTACAAAAATCAGTTCAGAGAGTCTGTATCTTTTAAGTGGAACATTTAATCCATTTGTATTCAAAGTTATTATTGATGTTTTGTTCCTTCATATTGTTAATTGTTTGCTGGTTTTCTATGGTGGTGCCATTTGAATTTTTTGCCTTTTTCATTTGTGTATTGTTTTACCAGTGAGTTTCACATTTTTGTGTGTATATTATATATGTGTACTTTTTTTTCCACTCCCTTGAGCATTTCTTGAGGAGCTAGTCTAGTGGTGAATGAATTTCCTCTGCTTCTGCTTGCACCCAAGAGCAAATAAAATGGCCTTATTGCCCACACAAAGCCTGTTTGGAAGATCTCTTTATTAAATGCGTTTAATATTCAGACTACTGGACATCAATAACATTTGGTGCCAAAACCCAGGACAGGGGAACTTCCATGGGAGATTAGTCCCCTGTTCCAACTTTCATAGAGATCTACCTACCGACCTGGGGTCATCAGACCAGCCCACAGATGCACACCATCGGCTATTTTGGTAAGCAGTCTCTCTTTTTGCTTTCCCACTCTTTTGTCTTTTCCTTTCCACTTCCTACCCCTTTCAGTTTTATCCTTTTTCCACTGCAAAGACAAGGAAAATCAGGTAAACCAAGTTCTTCTGTATGGTTCAGGATCGGAAAAAATCCTTCGTAGGTCACGGATCCGGGGACCCAGTTTTCCCCAGGAGTTTTGATTATCGTGGAGATGTGTACCCTAGTCACTCGCCCACCAGGCTCATGGCCGATATCGGTGACAGGTCAACATAGAGGACAATCTCTGGCCGCTCACCAACAAGGAGGTTCAACCTGGTCTCAACTAGGGATGCCTAATGAGTGGCTGGGTTGCGTGCCCATTTTCCTTGTCTCACGGGCAATTGTCTGTCCATTCCTCCCTCCTCTCCTTTAGCCTGCATTCTGAAAAATCTCAAACCCCTCCAGCTATCACCTAACCTGAAACCTAAACATCTTGTTTTCTTTTGCAATACCTCTAGGCTACAATATAAATTGGACAATGGCTCTACATGGCCAGAAAACCGTATCTTCGATTTTTCTGTCCTGCAGGATCTAGACAACTTTTGTCATAAAACGGGCAAATAGTCTGAAATTCCCTATGTCCAGGCATTTTTTTTACACACCAATCCCTCCCTAATCTCTACTCCTTCTCTTTCCTTCCATCTGCCCCTCCTTCCTCTGCCGGTGACCCTGAATCCTCCTTGTCTATCGACCCTTCTGACCTTTCTCCTCCCGACATGTCCAAACCAGGTCCTAATCCAGGACCTAACCCCATGCTCCAGAGACTTCCTCCTTTTCCTCTGCCCACAACCCACTTCCTCATGCCACCCCCTGACCCTGTCACCTCCCCACCTCATACGCAGCCTAGCTTACAGTGTAGTCCCGCAGCTACCTCCTCCGCCCCTGCCCAACAATTCCCCCTTCCAGAGGTGGCTAGAGCCAAAGGCATAGTTAGGGTGCACGTTCCTTTCTCTTTATCCAATCTTTCCCAAATTGGCCAACGGTTAGGCTCCTTTTCATCAGATCCTCCAATACTTAACCCAGTCCTATAATCTCACATAGAGTGACTTAAATGTCATCCTTACTTCTACTCTCACCCCTGAAAAACGCTTAATATGCATTTTATCACCCAATCAGCCGAGGCAGGCAGGACTTCAGATTTTGAGGTTCCAGGCTTGCACGTGGAGGCCTGAAAGTAATTCAACAACATGGTCCTGAGTGACCACTGGGTCAATGAAAGAATTAAGATAAAAAATTTTAAAATTTCTTGAAACAGAGACAATGGAAACACAACACACCAAAACCTGTGAGACATAGCAAAAGCATGCTAAGAGGGCAGTTTATAGAAATAAACACCTAAATCAGAAAAACAGAAAGCTTTCAAAGGAGCAATCTAACCACGCACCTTAAAAAACTGGAAAGTAAGAACAAAGCAAACCCAAAATTAGCGGAAGAAATAATAAATATCAGAGCAAAACTAAAAGAAATAGAGACTAAAAATACAATACAAAACGTTGGTCATTGAAAAAGATAAACAAAATTGATAAACGACTAAATTGACTAACCAAAAAAAGAAGAGAGACATCCCAAATAAAATCAGAAATGAAAAAGGAGACACTGCAACTGACACCAGAGAAGTACAAAGGATTATCAGAGACTATTATGAACAAAATGCTAGTAAAGTGAAACACCTAGGGAAAATGGAGTAATTCCTGGAAACACACTACCACAGAAGTTAAGAAATAATTTTTAGGCAGGAAGAAAAAGTAAAGGTTTTCAGTGGAAATTTTCCTGCAATAAGAAGCAGTCCCCAAAACATTTCTTTTCTAACAGAAAATGCAGCTTAAAGAGCCAGCCAGGCAAGTTTTGATATGCAAATTCAGGTGATTAGAAACTAGGTCCACCCAACATGGCTAACATGGTGATTCCAGTCACTGGCCACCTCCAGATAACTCACAGGTGTTCAGGACATCAAGGTGACCCGCATTTGCATACTAAAGACTAAGGTGGGAGGGCCAGGTTTTTCACAGTCTACATGAATGACATACCTGCTGAAACCAATACCTGGGCCATATGCAAAAAAGACACAGCCTTCTCCAGCCTCCTAATAAACAACCAACTACTTAGCTGCTGCACACATGGTTTCTCTCTCATAGCCCGCCTCCGTCTGTCTCTGTATGGGAGAGCTTCTTCCTTCTTTCTTGCCTGTCTCTGCTCCTTAACACCACTCCACATGTATCCATGTCGTTTTATCTAAATCATCATGAGACCAAGGATCCTGGTGTTCCTCCATTCATCAGAGCCATATCAATACAACCCAATAAGATTGAATGAGGGAAAAAAAAAAAAAAAACTGAACATAATGAGTATCAAAATTGAACCAGGAACAAAAAGTCTCCAAGAAAAAAAGCCCAGTACTGAATAAATTAACTGCTGAATTCTACCAAATTTATAAAGAAAAACTCATACCAATCTTCCTCAAGCTATTCCAGAAAGTTAAAGGAAGGGAATTCTCCCTAACTCACTCTATGAGGCCAGCATTACCCTGATACCAAACCCAGACAAAGCTAAAACTAAAAAAATTACAGAATAATATCCCTGATGAAGATAAATGGAAAAATATTCAACAAAATACTACCAAACGAGATGCAACAGCACATCAAAAAGATAACACACTATGATCAAGCAGGATTCATCCAAAGGATGCAAGGTGGTTCAATATACGCAAATAGGCCAAGCACAGTGGCTCACACCTATAATCCCAGCATTTTAGGAGGTCAAGGCCAGAGGACTGCTTAGGCCCAGGAGTTCAAGACCAGCCTGAGTAACACAGGGACACTCTGTCTCTACAAAAAAATTTTAAGATTAGCTGGGTATGGTGGCAAACACCTGTGGTACCAACTACTCAAAAAAAAAAAAAAAAAAAAAGGCTATATATGTGCAAATCAATAAACATGATACATCACATCAACAGAATAAAGGACAGATATCATGTAATAATTTCAACAAATGCAGAAAAAGCATTTGACAATGTTCAATACCTCTTTATGATAAAAACTCTCAACAAAACTAGGCATAAAAGAACCATACCTCAAAATAATGAAGGCTATATATATGACAACTCCACAGTTAACATCATACTGAATGGGGAAAAGTTGAAAGTCTTTCCCTTATGAAACAGAACAACATAAGGATACCCACTTTAACTACTGCTATTTTCAGCATAGTACTGAAAGTCCTAGGCAGAGGAATCAGGCAAGTAAAAAAAAATAAAAGTCATCCAAATTGGAAA
Organism: Cheracebus regulus; assembly: GCA_963574635.1. Taxonomy (NCBI): domain Eukaryota; kingdom Metazoa; phylum Chordata; class Mammalia; order Primates; family Pitheciidae; genus Cheracebus; species Cheracebus regulus. The sequence goes on from CAUYQU010001018.1 coordinate 29,402, forward strand.
AGAGGAAATCAAATTGTCCCTCTTTGCAGATAATATGATCTTATATATTAGGAAAACTAAAAGACTCCACCAAAAACTCTTAGAATGGATAAATTCCATAAAGTTACAGGATACACTTTAAACGTACAAAAATCAGTAGCAATTTTAGACACCAATAATGAAATGGTCAAAAAAGAAAGCAAGAAGGCAATCCCATTTACGAAAAGTACAAAAATACATATAATACCTACAAATAAATTTAACCATGGAGGTGAGAGATTTCCAAAAAAATCAAACTACTAAACACTGATGAAAGAAACTAAAGACAGCTGGGCGAGGTGGCTCATGCCTGTAATCCCAGCACTTTGGGAAGCCAAGGCGGGCAGATCATGAGATCAGAAGTTTGAGACCAGCCTGGCCAACACGGTGAAACCCCGTCTTTACTAAAAATACAAAAGATTAGCTGGGCATGGTAGCAGGCACCTGTAATCCCAGCTACTTGGGAGGCTGAGTCAGAAGAAACACTTGAACCAGGAAGGCGGAGGTTGCAGTGACCCGAGATCACACTACTGCACTCCAGCCCAGGCGATAGTGCAAGACAGTCTCAAAAAAAAAAGAAACTGAAGAGGACACAAACAAACAGAGAGACAACCCATGCTCATGGATCAGAAGAATATCATTAAAATGATCATACTATCCAAAGCAATTTAAAGATTTAATGCAATGTCTATCAAAATGCCGATGTCATTTTTCACAGAAATAGAAAAAAAATCATAAAATTTGTACGGAACCACAAAAGACCCTAATAGCCAAAGCAATCCTGAGCCAAAAGAACAAAGCCAGAGGTATCACAGTGTCTGACTTCAAACATATTACAAGGCTACAGTAACCAAAATACCACAGAATTAGTGTAAAAACAGACATATAGATCAATGAAACAGAATAGAGGACCCAGAAATAAATCCACATATATACAGTCAACTGACCTTTGACAAAGTCCCCAAGAACATATACTGGGGAAAGGACACCCTCTTCAATAAATGATGCTAGGAAACCTGAATATATTATATATATTTATGCAGAAGAATGAAACAAGACCCCTATCAATCGCCATATACAAAAGCTAACTCAAGATTAATTAAGGACTTAAACGTAAGATCCAAAAATATAAAGCTACTAGAAGAAAGCATAGAGGTCTAAGCAAAGATTTTATAACTAAGATCTCAAAAGCACAGCCAACAAAAATAAAAATAGACAAATGACACTATATCAAATTAAGAAGCTTCTGAATAGCAAAAGAATAGAAAGAGTGAAGAAACAAACTCATGAGTGGGTGAATATATTTGCAAATTACTCATCTGTCAGGGGACTAATATCTAGAATATATAAGGAACTCAAACAACTCAACAGTAAAAATATGATAATGCCATTTAAAAATGAGCAAAGGGACTGGGCTCAGTGGCTTACACCTATAATTCCACTGCTTTGGGAAGCCAAGGAGGATCACATGAGGTCAGGAGTTTGAGACCAGCTAGGCAACACAGAAAGAACCCGTCTGTACAAAAAGAAAAATAAAAAAATTAGGTGGGCCTGGCGACATGCACGTGTAGTCCCAGCTGCTCAGGAGGCTTAAGCAGGGGGGATCATTTGAGTCCAGAAGTTCGAGGTTGTAATGAGCTATAAACATGCCACAGCAGTCCAGCCTGGTTGACAGAGCAGGACCTTGTCTTAAAAAGGGGCGGGGGGAGGATATGAATACACACTTCTCAAAAATGTATGAATACATACAAATGGCCAACAGGGATATGAAAAAATACTCAACATCACTAACCATCAGGGAAATGCCAATCAAACCACAATGAGATATCAAAGCACCCCAGTTAGAATGGGTATTATTGAAAACATAAAAAACAACAGATGCTGGTGAGGATTCAGAGAAAAGGGAACTCTTATACACTGTTGGTAGAAATCCAAATTAGTAACTGCTATGGAAAAATAGTACGAAGATTTCTCAAAAAACTAAAACTACCATACAACCCAACCATATGAATACTGGGAATCTATTCAAAAGAAAAGAAATCAGCATATCAAAAGGATACCTGAATTCACATGTTTATCACAACACTGTCCACAACAGCCAAGATATGCAATCAACCTCAGTGCTCACCAACAGATGAGTGGATAAAGAAAATGTGATATATATATATATATATATTCTATATAAACACAATGAAATAATATTCAGCCATAAAAAAGAATGAAATCATGTCATTTGAAGTAACATGGATGGAACTGGAGGTCATTATGTGAAGCAAAATAAGCCCAGCACAGAAAGACAAATACCACATGTTCTCATTCACATGTAGGAGCTAAAGAACTTGATCTCAGCTGGGTGCAGTGGCTCATGCCTGTAATCCTAGCACTCTGGGAGACCAACGTGGGTGGATCACAAGGTCAGGAGTTCAAGACCAGCCTGTCCAAAATGGTGAAACCCTGTCTCTACTAAAAATATAAAAATTAGCCAGGCACAGTGGCAGGAGGCTGTAATCCTAGCTACACAGGGGACTGAGGCAGGAGAATTGCTTGAACCAGGGCAGCAGAGGTTGCAGTGAGCCAAGATCAACCCACTGCACTCCAGCCTGAGTGACAGTGAGACTCTGTCTCAAAAACAAACAAACAAACAAACTTGATCTCATGGACATAGAGAATAGATCAACAGACAACAAGAGACTCAGAAGGGTGGTTCAAGGGGAAAGGACAGGAGAGGTTGGTTATGGGTGCAAACACATAATTAGATAGAATAAACAAGGTCTAATATTTGATAGTAGAAAAGAGTGACTATGCTTAGTAACAATATTATGTATATTTGAGAGTAACTAGAAGAGAAGACTTGAAATGATACCACATAAAAATAAGCACTCATGATGATTGAGACTCAGTAATTACACATGCTATGCATGCAACAAACTCTCACATGAAACCCATAAATATATAAAATGTAACAATTAAAGAGAAAAAAACAAATATCCATGTCCAAGGTATATAAGGTGTCCCATTTAATTGAGTAGCTTTAATTTAAAGTCAATAATATATCTTATAAATAAAATTTAAGAATTATTCTACCCTGAAATACAGTCATGGGTATAAACAATAAATACTGATCTTCAGCACAGTTTAAATCACAGGAATGGGATGACTCATAGTAAAGTATTATAGGATAAAATACTTTGTAACATGTCATTGGCTAAAATCTAGGAGTTACTGAAGTTTTTCACAATCAGTACTTACTATTATCCCTGACCTCAGGATCTATAAATTGTCCAGTGAGCTATATGAACTGACATTCTTTGCTCAGTGTTAAGAAAACATATCCCAGCCAGGCACGGTGGCTCATGCCTGTAATCCCAGCACTCTGGGAGGCCAAGGCAGACAGATCACAAGGTCAAGAGATCGAGACCATCCTGGCCAACATGGTGAAACCTTGTCTCTAATAAAAATATAAAAATTAGCCAGGCACGGTGGCAGGAGGCTGTAATCCTAGCTACACAGGGGACTGAGGCAGGAGAATCGCTTGAACCAGGGCAGCAGAGGTTGCAGTGAGCCAAGATCATTCTACTGCACTTCAGCCTGGTGAAAGAGAGGAAAGAAAGAAAGAAAGAGAGGAAAGAAAGAGAGGAAAGAAAGAAAGAAAGAAAGAAAGAAAGAAGGAAGGAAGGAACGAAGGAAGGAAGGAAGGAAGGAAGAAGGAAGGAAGGAAGGAAGGAAGGAAGGAAGGAAGGAAGGAAGGAAGAAAGAAAGAAAGAAAGAAAGAAAGAAAGAAAGAAAGAAAAGAAAAGAAAAGAAAGAGAAGAGAAGAGAAGAGAAAAGAGAAAAGAAAAGAAAAGAGAAAAGAAAAAAGAAAAGAGAAAGAAAGAGAAAGAAAGAAAGAAAGAAAGAAAGAAAGAAAGAAAGAAAGAAAGAAAGAAAGAAAGCGAGCATATCCTTTCAACACTAGCATGATCTGTCTATTTTAAAAGAGAAGAAAGGACTTCTTGAATGGCTTTGACAAAAGTGCTGAAAGTGACATGAACAATAAGGTCCAGGGTGAAGTGGTCTCAGATAAGAGATGAGGAACTTGTTGGGAACTGGAGTAAAGATGTCTGTTGCTATGTTTTAGCAAACAGACTGGCAGCATGTTGCCCCTGCCCTAGAGATTTGTGGAACTTTGAACTTGAGAGAGATGATTTAGGGTATCTGTCAGAAGAAATTTCTAAGCACCAATGCATTCAAGAGGTGACTTGGGTGCTGTTAAAGGCATTCGGTTTCATAAGGGAAGCAGAACATAAAATTTCAGAAAATGTGCAGCCTGACAATGTGATAGAAAAGAAAATTCCATTTTCGGAGGAGAAATCCAAGCCAGCTGCAGAAATTTACATAAGTAACAAGGGGCCAAATGTTAATCCCAAAGACAATGGAAAAAATGTCTCTAAGGAATGTCAGCTGTCTTCACAGCAGCCCCTCCTACCACAGGCCCGAAAGCCTAGGAGGAAAAAGTGGTTCCAGGGGCCAGGCTCAGGGTCCCTGTGCTATGTGCAGCCTAGGGACTTAGTGCCCTACATTCCAGCCACTCCAGCCATGGCTGAAAGGGGCCAATGTAGAGTTCAGGCCATGGCTTCAGAGAGCTGCGAGCTTTGGTAGCTTCCATGTGGTGTTATGCCTGCCAGTGCACAGAAGTCAAGAACTGAGGTTTGGGAACCTCTGCCTAGATTTCAGAAGATGTTTGGAAACACCTGGACGCCCAGGCAGAAGTTTGCTGCAGGAGTGGGACTCTCATGGAGAACCTCTGCAGAAGGGAAATGTGGGTTTGGAGCCCCCACAAAGAGTCCCTACTGGGGGGCACAGCCTAGTGTAGCTGTGAGAAAATAGACACCATCCTCCAGACCCCAGAATGGTAGGTCCACTTACAGCTTGCACTGTTCACCAAGAAAAGCTGTAGACACTCGATGCCAGCCCGTGAACACAGCCAGGAGGGGTGCTGTACCCTGCAAAACCACAGGAGTGAAGCTGCCCAAGACCATGGGAACCTACCTCTTGCATCAGCATGACTTGGAAATGAGACATGGAGTAGAAGCTTTAAGATTTGACTGCCTCGCTGAATTTTGGACTTGCATGTGGCCCGCAGCCCTTTTGTTTTGGCCAATTTCTCCTGTTTGGAATGCCTGTATTCCCATTGTATCTAGGAAGTAACTAACTTGCTTTTGATTTTACAGGCTCACAGATGGAAGAGACTTGCCTTGTCTTGGATGAGATGCTGGGCTGTGAACTTTTGAATTAATGCTGAAATGAGCTGAGATTTGGGGGGACTGTTGGGAAGGCATGACTGGTTTTGAAATGTGAGGACATGAGATTTGGGAGGGGCCAAGGGTGGAATAATATGGTTTCGCTGTGTCCCCACCCAAATCTCATCTTGAATTCCCACATGTTGTGAGAGTTACCTGGTGGGAGGTCACTGAATTAAGAGGGTGGATCTGTCTTGTGCTGTTCTAATGATAGTGAATGAGTCTCACAAGATCTGATGGCTGTAAGAATGAAAGTTTCCCTGCACAAACTCTCTCTTTGCTTGCTGCCATCCATGTAAGACATGACTTGCTCCTCCTTGCCTTCCGCCATGATTGTGAGATCTACTCCAGCCATGTGGAACTGTAAGTCCAATTAAACCTCTTTCTTTTATAAATTGCCCAGTCTCAGGTATGCCTTTATCAGCAGCGTAAAAATGGATTAATATGCACTTTATACAAAAATCAGGTCAAGATAGATCAAAGACTAAAATCTAAGACCTGAACATAAAAATTCTATAACATTGGAAAACCCCTTCTAGACATTGGCTTAAGCAAAGTCTTCATGACCAAGAACCCAAAATCAAATGCAACAAAAACAAAGATAAACAGATGGGACTTAAACTAAAAAGCTTCTGCAAGCAAAAGAAATAATCAGCAGAGTAAACAGACAACCCACAAAATGGGAGAAAATATTAACACGCTATACATCTGACAAAGAACTAATATCCAGAATCTACAAGGAAATCAAATCAGCAATAAAAAAACAAATAATCCCATCAAAAAGTGGGCTAAGGACATGAATAAGTAATTCTCAAAAGAAGATATATAAATGGCCAACAAGCATATAAAAAAATGCTCAACATCACTAATTATCAGGGAAATGCAAATCAAAACCACAATGTGATACCATTTTACTCCTGCAAGAATGGCCATAATTTAAAAATAAAAAAAATAATAGATATTAGGGTGGATGTGGTAAAAAGGGAACACTTTTACACCGATGGTGGGAATGTAAGGTAGTACAACCAGTGTGGAAAACAATGTGAAGATTCCTTAAATAACTAAAAGTAGATCTACCATTTGATCCAGCAATCCCACAACTGGGTATCGACCCAGAGGAAAAGAAGTCATTACATGAAAAAGACACTTGCACCCATATGTTTACAGCAGCACAATTTGCAATTGCAAAAATATGGAACCAGCCCAATGCCCAACAATAATGAGTGGATAAAGAAAATGTGATACACACACACACACACACACACACACACACACACACACACACACCTCACACACCATGGAATACTACTCAGCCATAAAAACCAATGAAATAATGGCATTCACAGCAACCTAGATGGAACTGGAGACCATTACTCTAAGCAAAGTAACTCAGGAATGGAAAACCAAACATTATAGGTTATTACTTATAAGGAGGAGCTAAGGTATGAGGACTCAGAGGCATAAGAATGATACAATGGATTGTGGGGACTTAAGGGGAAGGGCAGAAGGCAGGTGAGAGATAAAAGACTACATATTGTGTACAGTGTATACTGGTTGGATGATAGGTGCACCAAAATCTCAGAAATCACAGCTAAGGAACTCATCCATGTCACCAAACACCACCTCTCCCTGAAAAATCTATTAAAATTTTTAAAAATTTTTAAGTACATACTATCTGAAAAAAAAAAAGGCATAATTCCATTGAGATCTTTTAACTTAAATGTCTCTTTAAAAGTTAGAAAATAAAAACCTGTTAGGTTTTCTTCTACCTACAATAATATTTTCTAAACATATCTATTCACAATCTAACAAGATATTAAGGGACATTTTTGCACTTTTTCCAGAATCAGTAACTAGGGCCCACAGCTGACAGCAAGAGGCAATAAAGCCTAAATCTGAGGGAGAACACCAACAATTAGGTTCAGATATTCAGATAACCTCCCCCAAGGTTTGCTGAGAAGTAACAAACTCACTGGTGCATTCAACCAACTCTCCCAAAGACAGAACTAAGAGAAGCAAGGGAGAGCTTGGGAGTCTGGCACTATGAAGCGTCATTAATTAAGTTGGCATTTCAAGAGAATTGGTCATACAGATTGAGAGGTGAAGATATTTGCAAGAAGGCCACACTGGCAACTTGGTCCAAAGTTGGCTGCTTGCTGAGCTGTAGAAACTGAAAGCACCTGAACACAGAAATATACGAAGCTAATTATCTGGAGATTTCTGAAAGTAAAGCCTATCATAGAAGTCAGAGTACATGGCAGGAACTGACCATGGATGGGATGTCATCCCATCGCAGAGCACACTAAAACACACATACACACCCATAAACACTCAAGACGGGGACCATGTTAACACGCTAATTCACCCAGTGTACACATCTTTGGGATAGGGGAAGAAACTGAAGTACCAGGAGAAAACCCATGCAGACATGGGGAGAATGTGCAAATTCCACAGAGATAGTGGCACCAGTGGGAACTGGGTTTTTCTTTTGGCGGAGGGGAGGTCATCAACATTATAACAAAACAACATTATTTGAGGACCTGCTGTAATTCCCTAAATTTTGTCCTGGCCTAGACTCTTAAATAACAAAATATATGTGTGTGTATGTGTGTATGTGCATGTGCACACACACATATATGCACATTCACATTGGAAAGTTGTGGGTTATATCCTTCCTGTCATTAATAGATGCCAAAGCAAAGTCTCACATCAACTAGAACGTTTGTGCAAAAAATACTCGCTTTATACCCTAATAGGTTGGGCTTGCTCAATAAATTGGTTACAATAATAATTACCAGAGCTCTTGTTAAAAATATAGATTCCACCAGGCACAGTGGCTCATGCCTGTAATCTCAGCTACTAATCTCAGCTACTCTGGAGGCTGAGGCACGAGGATCGCTTGAGCCCAGGAGTTTGGGGCTGTAGTGAGCTATGACTGTACCACTGAACTCCAGCCTGGATAACAGAGAGACCCTGTCTGACATGACATGACATAACAAAATACAGATTCCTAGCCCTCCTCTATGGATTCTTATTTTCCAGGTCTGGGGTGAAATTCAGGAATCTGTTGGGTTTCTTTGTTTTTGTTTGTTTACAAACTTTCTCAGTGATTCATATTATCACATATATTCCTAAGACCAAGCACAAAGCCTGTTATATAGCACATACATTACTAATGTTTGTTGACTGGATTAACTAATGTTCTCAGACCCCTGAATGACCACATATTATAGAAACTTAACTGCCATAAAATTTCACAGAGTGTTAGAAGTTTAAAATAATAATATGCAATTAGATTACCTTTTTCTCCTCTTAAAGTTTTCCTTTATGAGGCATTTATCTGTGCATATATTGACTGGACAAATAACAAATGAGATTAGACATAAACATAAACCATATTTATATGAGAGAAATACTGATGTGATGCAAACTGCTACATTTTATGTGAGTATATAAAAGAAAAAAATGCAAAGATGAAATAGATTTATAACTAGGCAACATTCTTTAAACAGTAAAATTTGTTTTAAATCAATCTCCAGAGAGAGATCCAAGATGGCTGATTAGCAACAGCTCAGGATTGTAGCTCCCAGGGAAAGCGCAGAGAGCGAGTGAACGCCGCATTTTCAGATGAATTTTTGTTGCCCACAGACTGGTAGATTCCCGGCGGAAGAGCCTCACTGGTCGCCAGCACAACTCTTTTGGCCGGTGCGGCTGTTTTGCCGGCGCCCTGGCGCAGCGCTTCTCGGTGCAGAGTATACAGGACAGGGTGCCGTTTTAGTCGGTCTCGGTTGTCTCATCCCCACAAGGAAAACAGCAGTTGGAAGCACTGAGGACTGAGAGTTTCACAGCAAGCACAGCCGAACCCAGGAAGGTCCATCTCTGTGGGGAATGGGCATCCACCAAAGGAAAACTAAGAAACAGAAAAACTTCATCACAGGGCAAAGAGAGATCCAAGATGGCCACTTAACAGCAGCTCAGGATTGTAGCTCCCAGTGAAAGTGCAGAGAGCAAGTGGACGCCGCAATTTCGGACGAATTTTTGTTGCCCACAAACTGGGAGATTCCCGGCAGAGGAGCCACACGGGTCACAAGCACGACTCTTTTGGCTGGCATGGCTGTTTACCGGCGCCCCGGTGCGGCGCTTCTCAGTGCAGAGTGTACGGGACTGGGTGCCCTTTTAGTCGGGCTCCGCTGGTCCCATCTCCACAACGAGAACAGCAATTGAAAGCACTGAGGACTGAGAGTTTCACAGCAAGCACAGCCGAACCCAGGAAGGCCTACCTTTGTGGGGAAGGGGCGTCCACTGAAGGAAAACTAAGAAAACAGAAAAAACTTCATCACCAACAAGCCAGACGTCCATTCAGAGACCCAATCTGAAAGTCGGCAATTACAAAGACGACAGGTGGATAAATCCACAAAAATGGGAAGAAACCACTGCAAAAAGGCTGAGAACACCCAAAATCAGAATGCCTCTCCTCCTATAGGGGATCACACTTCCTCATTAGCAAGGGAACAAGGCCTGACGGAGAATGAGTGTGATGATCTCACAGAATCAGGCTTCAGAAGGTGGATAATAAGAAACTTCTGTGAGCTAAAAGAACATGTTCTAACCCAATGCAAAGAAACTAAGAACCTAGAAAGAAGATTTAACGAAATGCTAACAAGAATGGACAACTTAGAGAAGAATATAAGTGAATTGATGGAACTGAAAAACACAACACGAGAACTTCACGAAGCATGCACAAGTTTCAACAGCCGAATTGACCAAGCAGAAGAAAGGATAACAGAGGCTGAAGATCAACTCAATGAAATAAAACAAGAAGGCAAGATTAGAGAAAAAAGGGTAAAAAGGAATGAACAAAGTCTCCAAGAACTATGTGACTATGTGAAAAGACCTAATCTACATTTCATAGGTGTACCTGAATATGACGAAGAGAATGAATCCAAGCTGGAAAATACTCTTCAGGATATTATCCAGGAAAACTTCCCCAACCTAGCAAGGCAAGCCAATATTCAAGTCCAGGAAATACAGAGAACACCACAAAGATATTCCTCAAGAAGAGCAAC
>CAUYQU010001019.1:0-68002 GCA_963574635.1 Cheracebus regulus
TGGCTCCTCTGCCAGGAATCTCCCGGTCTGTGGGCAACAAAAATTCGTCGGAAAGTGCGGTGTCCACTCGTTCTCTGCGCTTTCACTGGGAGCTACATTCCTGAGCTGTTGCTAATCGGCCATCTTGGATCTCTCTCCCCAGTATTTCTACATACAGTATTCCGTAGCAAAGTTTGTAACTGACCAGCCTGCCGAGCTGGCTTGAAAAGCAGGCTTATAGGGGTCCTAAACCCGCAGTCTATCCTGTGATACCCATCTCTCCGTTACAGAACACAGAAAGACAAATTCTTAGCACAAACTACACCAGATCTGCTACAGCCTAAGACTAGTCTCACAAATCCTTTTTGCTATTAATCAAACCCTTGCAGAGGAGACAAATAGTTTACTATTTACTGAGAAAGAGAGGGAGAGAAACCAGAAACTTGGCCGTTAAGAATTTCTTACCATTTTTGCTGGCATACCAGGTTTCCGGGTTCCCTTTCTCTGCAGCTTCCAGAAGAATGGAGTGGCTTTTGATGATCCTGCTTGCTTGTGCTATAGCTGTAGCGTTCAAGCCACTTTACAAGAGAAAATTACCCTTTACTGTTTTATGGAACCATGGACAAGATTCTTAATTTGCAAGATGCTGCTTAATGGGCTGCATGGGGAACCGAATTAACATTTTTCATCACAGCAAAACACACATAACAAAACAAACATCAGTCACTTCGTTCAGTACCCAGTATCACCCTGGCAAAGCTCAAACTTTTTCTTGTTGGTCCCTGTTGTCTTTAATCCACTCCAGGTGAGGAGGGATGACCTCCGAACGGTAATTCATAATGGTGTCTCTGGGCAAGGCAAAGAGCAGATAGTCACCCCAAGAGACAGGCCTGCTGAGCCTTCTCTAGGCCTCATTGAATGTGACTAGACAAGTAAGGGGGGTTCTCTGAGTTAGGCCTGCTGGACTTCGATCCGCAACCCCTTCTGAGATCCCTTCCACATACACAAACACACACAAAGACGAGAGGACAGAAGGCCTTCCAAATCAGATCCCTAACCAAGAACTCCAGGAGTATCCCTTCCAAACTATACTCCTATTCTCCTTCTGAGAAACCTTGAAATCTTCCTGATGGAGAAGTCTCCCAAACCAGGACTCTTCCTACTAGTTAGAAAGAGCCAAGCAAGACCCCCAGGAGCCAAACAGACACCCTGCAATGGGGCTACAGATACCCAACCAGAGGGCTACAGAATCAGGCGGGAGAAAGAAGGAGGTGTTGGCAGCGCCTAGGATACTCACCAATCCAGACACCCCACACTTTTCTGCAGGAAAACAGAGTTTTGTTATTACTCAAATCAGTCTCCCATAAGTGATTTTTAAAAATTGAACAGAAATTACTAGTAACGTGTGCTTATTCATATCATCTATCTGACAACAGCACTACCTTGGGGATTTGAGTAGAAAGAAATAGATGGCATTCTTGTTTCCAAAAAGTTTGTGATCTTATAATAAAGCCAAGATAGACACCAATTATCACATAGTATTATAATTAATTTGTTTACTAATCAGTAGACCGAATAATTTGAATCCTTGAGGGCTGCAATTGAATCTTTATTCATCCTATGTTATCGGTGCCCAGGACACTTAGTTAGTAGCAGGTTCTCAATGTTTACTGACTTAACTCATTGCCTAGAAATAAAATACTAAAGTGTGCTTTAGGGACCATTAGTGAACACACAGTATGTACAGGTGATTTGGGAGACCATACATTAGTGTGATTCTATTTCCACTTTTTTTCGAAGCCCCTTTTATCAGAATTAAACATTATAGTTAATTTGTATTGGAGTCGAAAGGGCATTAGATAAACAGTAAGTATACACCAGAATCTAGTTACAAACTGTAACTAAGAAAGAGTGGAATCTACAGGAAGAACATGGGCTCTGGACTCAGATTATCGAGGTACCAATTCAAGCCTCACTAGGGTAAGTTGGCTAGCTTTTAAATCCTTTAAGATAAGGCTAATGAAGAATCACCTACCTTATATGGTAGTGGGGATTTAAAAAACGCAACCAGGCTCGAGGTGGCTCAAGTTTGTAATCCCAACACTTTGGGAGGCTGAGGCGGGTGGATCCCCTGAGATCAGCCTGGCCAACATGGTGAAACTTCATGTCTACTAAAAACACAAAAATTAGCTGGGCGTAGTGGCACAGGAGAATCGCCTGAACCCGGGAGGCAGAGGTTGCAGTGAGCGGAGACTGCACCACTGCACTCCAGCCTGAGCAACAGAACTAGACTCTGTCTCAAAAACAAAAACAAAAAACCAAAAACTGAGTGCATGACAGTATCTGCATATGTGTACTGTATGACATAGGTAATCCACTCCTCTCTGAGCCTTTGTTACTACTGTGTAAAATGAAAAGGATTAGGACTTTACTTGATCTATTGATTTCAGGTCTCGTGTCCTTTACCTTACTGCCTTACTTTTGAATTTTGTCTTTTTTGGTCCCTATCCCCATCTCTGTTACTTCCAGATCTTTAATTTCCAATTCTACACTTACACGTTCGATTTTATGCTGTTTGTACTGCGAAATTCCACACTTTGCATTTTGTACACGCTCACTCCTTAATAAAGACAAATCTTAAAAAAACAAAACCCTTTCAGACAAACCTACAGATGGCAGACACAGCGGCCCCAGAATGTGCCGCCGCCGCCCAGAGCGTTGCATGCTGGGAGTTGCAGTCCGACGCCGCACACGCCCTCCGCGCCTCTCCAGTTTGAAAGCGAGAGGTAGAGCGGCAGGCTGGGTGCTGAAGGAGAAGCGCTCTCGAAGCCCCGCCCCTGACCTTTTCCGCTCGCGAGGTTCGCACTGGAGTGGCGGGACAGGCCGCGGAAGGGGCGTGGCCTCGGTCCCGGGCGGCGGCCGTTGCGGCCACCAGGGCCTCTTCCTGCGGGCGGTGCTGCCGAGGCCGGCCTGCGCGGGGCAGTCATGGGCCCCCTTTGAGCCGGCTGTGGTGGAGAGCGGGGCGGGGACTGGCTGGAGGGTGGCGGCCCGGCGGGGCGGGGGCGGGGCCGGCCTCTGGCTCCTTCTTCCTCCGCATGTGGCTGGCGGTCGCTGAGCAGTTGAGTTCGCTCGCTCCTCGCCGGCCGCGTCTCCTTCGGGCTCTCCTCGCGTCACTGGAGCCATGGCGTTGGCCGAGACCTACCCGGCGGCATCCTCCCTGCCCAACGGCGATTGCGGCCGCCCCAGGGCGCGGCCCGGAGGAAACCGGGTGACGGTGGTGCTCGGTGCGCAGTGGGGCGACGAAGGCAAAGGGAAGGTGGTGGATCTGCTGGCGCAGGACGCCGACATCGTGTGCCGCTGCCAGGTGAGGCGACGGGCCTCTCCCTGGAAGCCGGGCCCGGGCTCTCGGGCTGCGTGGCTGCTGGTGCCCCGGGACTCGGACCCAGAACCCGCATCCGCTGGCCAAAATGAGGTGTCACCTTGAGGCTCTCTCTTCCTGTCCTGACCTGCGGCGACGTGGAGAAATGGCGGGAGGTCGGGGACCCCTGACCTGGAGCTGGGGGTGAAGCTTGGGGTGGCTCTGGAGGAAAAGGTGGGCTGGCAGGGAGCCTTTGAGGGATGCGCGGCGCCTGGGGAGTTGCAGTTTTGCGTCTGGGGACCGGTGCTCGGCCCGGGACTGAGGCCGGGGTGGAGGTGGGATGCGGTCCGAGTTGGAGGAGCTATCGCCCGAGGCCTGCTCCCAAGTCTTCCGACCGCATGCGGAGACCCGGCGCGGCGGCAGAAGCGCCCCCATGCCCACTCCCCTAGGGCGGTCCAGTGGGAGTGGATTACTCCTAAATGTCCTGGAGTCCAGACTCACCGATCCGCTCCCCCTGCAGGCCCTTGGCTTGCTATGCTTTGCTTCCTCTGGTCCACTTTGTGGACATCCAGACCGACCCACCTCTGGGCTTTGGACTGTTGTTTTAGGGCCCTGAGTTTCTTGTTTTTGTTTTTCCAATGTTCTCCATCAATGAATGTTAAGGAAAAATTACTTTTACTAGTTGGTCCCAGGGGAAGGAATCCCTTCTCTGTTCAAAAAAGTGAGGGAAGTAAATACATGGATGTCCAATTGAGTATTTGGAAATAAATATTTACATTGTTACGGTGACATCAAAAGTGAACTTTCGGAAAACGAGGTGGTAATGTACTTCCTAACGGGAGACACGTGGTTTTCAGTGTAGGCTTTCTTTCTATTTGCATTTCCTTTGAAGCAGCACACAGGGTAGGCCTTTGTAAAGGCGCTCAGACAACTCTCCAGTTTCAAAATTCTAAGTAGATGAGCAATGACCACGTTCAAAACAAAATACAATGTAATATTTCAAGTTAACTACTATTTGTTTAGGTGGCAAGAATATTTGTTTTTGAACATAAATGGCATGATATGGTGCCATGCTGTATATGTTCTAATAAGTTATAGGCCTCCTTCACAGGTGTATAAAAAGTTAAATGCAAATACTGCAAATATATTCTGACTTACCTTGTTTTCATGCAGAAATCCACCCTGCGCATTCTGAAATAGCTGTTGCACGAATTGCCTCTTAGGAAACTATCACAACCACCTCTTCCTCCTTCCCTTCCAACCTCTTCTTTCTGCACCCGTCTGGTCACACATTCACTGTACCTTAGCACTCCAGAGGCTGTTGCCATTAAATTCCTGCACCACACTGCCTTGGGAAATACTCCAGAAACCCAGCCTTTACCTTCCTTTTGGCTTAAATTCAGATCTGGTCATGCTGTGGGGAAAAACATATCAGAATACCTAACTTTCTTGCTGTCTGGAAGGGGAGAGAGGCTGAGGGCTGTGTGTCTCCCTCACTGACATTTTGACATCTTTATGTGGAAATAGCTCAGGTTGAGCTACACACTATGGGTTGTAAGAAGGTTTGGAGAACACAACCATTATGGCATTTATTCTAAAGGATCCTCAATTTTAATATTTTATCAAATATTAGAAGTAGTTGGTAGATTGGAGAAAGTGTTACTAATTTTACTGAGAAAGTAGTCTTGAAGGAGGTTAAGTTGTGGACCAACCTGATCTGATGCCCTTGGAAAGTCTAGAGAAGTGATTGAGAAGGAACTAAGTTTGGCTTTAAAAATGTTAGCTGAAGATAGTGCAGAAACAAATGAGGGGCCTTGTTAGGCAGACTTTCCTTCACCTGTATGTTTTTGACCTAACTACCTTATAGAATCCGTATGTTTTTCTAGTGCCTTTTAACAGTGTATCATTAGGATTCTTTATTAGTCTTGTTAGCAAAAAGCAGATGAGTAATGAATAGATTTAAGCATTATCTCTTTTGTGATTTACCTTGGTAACTTTGTATTATTTGGTTACCCCTAGTAAGCTGGCATCTGCTTAATGAAGTTCCCCTAGGTTATAAAATTGGAATGTTGAAGTTCTTACTGAGTGTGTATAGAGAGTTGGAAAAAATCAACAGTGAGACATTGTGAGCTTGGATTGCTTTGTTTGATGTCTTAAGTTTTGTGTGTTAGTGAAAATATGTCCTTTGTTAGAGTTTAATATATTCTACCATATTGATGTCATGACCTCAAAGTTTATTCAGCACTTTTTTTCCAGAAGTGCTGTAACATAGTGTATCCACATTTCACCAGTAGAATCATAAGCACTTCTCCCAAAGAAAAATTGGCATTGCATTGAATGATATATTTTAATATATAAAATGCCTTTTTGGAAACAATAGATGCAAACCTTATGGCGTTTTCACTGTTAATGCTTAAGGCCTATGTTGTTCAGATTCAGGATTTATGAGGAGTTACTTATAACTTGGTAGGTTCCCAAGATCCATAAATATGTAGGACTTGCATCAAAGGACAACCACTACTGATGCCTTAATTTTAAATAAATATTTCTTTTAAGAAGAAGAGAGAAGAATTAAACGGAGGCCCAACCCTGGTGCAGGTCATTTATCTGGTAAACACATATTGAGTAACTGCAAGGGGTAACTTAGCCTGGGAGTCAAAAGTCTGAAAAAGGCAGGGATTCTGCCCCACAAGGAGCTCACTATCTGGTGGACAACTGCTGTGTAAAGAAGTATTGAGAAGGTAGGGATGGGGAAAGTTACTATATCAGTTTTTCAAGAAGTTAAAGTGTGGGACCAAAAAGGTCCCTTCCTGGTACCACAAAAGTAATTTTTTTAGGAAGCCTAATACTGTTTTTTACCCCAAATTCTCTTAAAGTAAAATACTGTGCTTTTTTTCCTTTATTTTGCTGAGTAGAAACTAATGAAACTTCTTAACTATAGTAGTGTATACCAGGCTTTAAGTAAAGGCTTATTTATTGTTCTTGAAGAAAGTAAGTTTGGTGGTCTTGGTTATAATGACACACATGAAGTTGTCTGTGATCAGGAAAAGCCTCCCTGTGTTTTCTCGCCAAGGCTTTAAAGTCAATAAAAAGAGAAAATACTGACAAAAATTAATTATAAGGGAAAGTACACCCTGTCACTTTTTATAAAAGCTTGCTATAAAAATAAACACACTGAAAAAATATTACTAATTTCTAGCTAGATACAAGTATCTGCTGAAGATCTCAAACCACTATTAGTAAGTGTTAAAGAAGTATAAAAGACATACCAGCAGCAAACTGAGACTTTCTGCTTAAAATAGAAAAGGTGAAAGGTAATTTAAAAGAAAATAATGTTGGTATTATTTAATGCCTTGACCTTGTACAACTAAAATGATCTGCCAGACTGCTTCCTGTAATTTGAAAGATAGTAGGTAATTAGCATTTAGGGTAAACCATTCTTCCAGGTGTATAACAATTGCTATTTCTGTTTTCTGATTCTTTTTATATCATTTCCCTAGTAAATAAGTGTTTACCAATGTCTGTTATACTATACTTGGTTAAATCTTGTTCTGTTTGGTTACTGTGCTTTTTCTACTGGAACGGAAATTTTCTCAAAAGGGGGACTTGCTCTTTTTTTGTTTTATTCTGTAACACCTAATGCTATATGAAGCAGAAGGGAAATACTCAACAAATGTATTCTGGGTGGCAAGATCACTCCTAGAAATTTATTTGAAATCAGTAATAGTGACCCTTTCCTGTAATTGTTTTAACATCTCTCTGGACAATTTAATTGACTGGTGGCATAAATTTAAGGTAGAATTCCTAGCATTCTTTGGATTAACATTTGTTATTTAGTATTTTAGCTGGAATTTTTAACATTGTACCATTATGTTCGAAGGCTGTTTATTATATTAAAATCTTATTTCTTGTTTCTAGGAGAAAACAGGCTACTGATAATTGTATCGTGTATCTCCTCAACATGTAGGGTTCTAGTAACTAGTTTTTCTCTGCTGAGACAGTAAATTCAAGGTTCAGTCAATGAGGATTTCCCAAGTTGCTATTGCAGTTAGTAAATATAATATCCTGTCAGTTCTTTTGAGGCATGAGTTTTAAAATATATCAGACATCACCATCTCAGTGGTGTCTGATCAAAATTATTCTGTTTCTTTAACTTTGGTGGGAATGGATGGGTTTGTTGGATATTTTCAAGTATCTCTAGGAAAAACTGTTGCCTAGAGCAAATCTAGAATGAACCAGTAAATTGATATGTACTTAATAGCTTACTTGCTGTAACTGGATACGAATCCAGCTATCTTATCTCTCAGGAACTATATCAGATGTTGACACCAAAGATGAGTGTGGATGGGCTACATATTGATAAATTAAAATTGGTTACTATTATAATACTTTTATAAACAGAAAAAGAGACATCGGCATTCAGTATTGGCTGCTGAAAGCAGTGAAAAGAACAATAAATGAAGGGGAGTTCCTGTGGCTGCTCTGGGATGGGACAGTTCTTTACATTGAACCAAAATTTATATTTGAGTCATATAATAAAATTCTTTTTTAAAAAGAGGCTCCATGAGATTTCTGAAAATGAGATTTTTGTCTATATTAAGTTTTAACATCTTCTTTGAAGGATTTTATTAGTGAGAAAACTTTTTTGACTTGAAATCTGTAGTTAAATTTCAGTGTGTTTTTAAGAAAATACTTTCATGAATGTAATTAGGTGAATTTTTATCAAACATTTGCAAAGAGCTGTGTGATGTCATTGGTTTATACATTTCTGGTTGCATGTCTTAGTGCTCTCATCTATGACTCTGGTTTAGTGAGTGTCAACGAATATTAGAGTTTGGTACCCAGAGTATAAACCTTCTTAATTAGGAACCTAAGATCTTCCCAGACAACACCCCTTTCTACTTTCATTGTGAGAAGTTATTTCATAATGGTAATAAAAGGTCTAAAATATAAGGTATCTGAGGTTTTTATCATTTGTGACATTTATGTGTGTATGAAACTGGAAGGTAACTGTAAGCATGCATGGTAAAATGTATATCTTTAAACTTTTAATGGGCAACTGAGCAGCGTACTTGGATATGTTTGCTAAAAAGAAATTCAGATACCCTGTATATTTTTTTCTCTTCCTATCTAGTGTGTCTGATTACTGCTGAATAGTTAAATTTGATCAACTTACTGGTAGTAACTTAACCTGCTCTACTTTGGAATCATAAGCTAATTGCAGTTATGTGAATGCTTTCATGAAAGAACAATCATCTTTGTTTATAATTACTTTATTGCTGTGGATTGATAAGTGAATACGTTTTGGTGAATGCTAACATGTTTCATCTGGAAAGGAGGAGACACAGGTCCTACAGTCTTTACCCTGAAAGCAGCATAGGTAATAAGCATTGACTCCAACGATTTTAGGCTCCTAAGAAGCCTGAAGACTGGACAAAAAGTAGCAACCCTTTTTTGATTGCTGGAATAGTTCAGGGGCATGGGATCTGAGACATTGCTGCTCTCTGTTGTAATCCATAGTGGTCACTGACTCCTGATACTCATTTTGAGCTCTGTGATTACAGTACGGTGTTCATGTACTCAAAGCAAAAGGACAAAGATAAGACACAGATGCCTAACTAAGTGGCCTGAAAAATGCCTCTGGGCTATGTGCATGAAATTGTTAGCTCTTAACACTTGGACCTGTACTCTGGAAAAGAGACCATTGTTTGAGGTTTACAACACTGAGGACCCTTCACTGCTTTCTTCTCTTACCACAGCAGGACTGCACTTGGGGGAGTGAAGAAAGGAGTGATTTGGGGAAGGAGAAGGCCCAGTAGCAAAACCAAATTAAGAATCAAGAGTAACTTTTGTAAACTAATATCATTTAATTCCTTTCCAATTAAAAAAAGGAGGAGACACAGGTCTTAACAGTCTTTACCCTCCCCTGGACCTTTGGAGCTTCTCAGCTGGAAACTTACACATATTAGCATTTCCTGATCCAAAATTTTATTCTATAAGTGGGCTTGACAGCCTCTGGTTTTGACGAGTCATGGAAAGAAAATTTGAAACACTTGTCTTCCCACTTCCTTAAACTTAACATCAAATTTGGAAGAAAAGGAATGCCTGGAAAAACTGAGAACAGTTACAAAATAACTAAATACTATTATATCTTTCCTATATCCTGCAGTAATGCTTTATTGTCCTTGACAGCATAAAATGTTATTAATATCTAGCAATTAATCATTTTAATATTCAGTTTCACTAGTACAAGATGTAAACTCAGCAAGATGTGTACATACTATGTTGTAATACGTTTTATGAATCATTTGTGTTGTTTGCAAGCAATGGAAAGAAACTATCTTAAGCAAGGTGGGGATTTGTATAAAGGAAGAGCAGGATGGTGGCCTGAGATGAAGGCTGCTCCTGGCATCTCAGCAGCTACAACTGACAGCCTTTTTCTTTAGGATGCTTCCCATCGGTGAGAGGCATCTCAGACTGCTAACCACTTTCCTCCTCAATACTCAGATTCAGATTCCCAAGGGAGAGTTGCTGACTTGCAACAATCTGAATGCCTCTCATTATGGGACCAATATAATAAGTTATTACATAGATACATATACAAAAGGATACAATACAGCTGTTCAAAGAATGAGATGATTCTGTTTGCAAGGTTACAGAAGTACTAAAATTTGTTAGGTATAAAAAGCAAGCTGCCCACATATATGTAGTTTGTTACCATTGTATATGTCAAATAAAACAGTATATATGTCTTATATGCATAAATCACTTCAGGAAGGACACCAAAAACTTGTGCTAACTGGTTGTCTTATAGCAATGGTATGAGAAGGTCTTCACATTTTACTGTGCATACTTCTGTGCCATTTGGTGTCTGTATCACTTGCAGGGATTTCCTATTAAAAAATAAATAGTAAAAAATAATACCCCTGTTCCCTTTTTGGTGTCACTTGAAGGTGTTGCTCAGCATTCCTGTTTCTGTCTTCCTGTGCCTTGCCAAAGTGTGTCGTATAGGCTTTAGCCTAACACTGCCAAGTTTGTTTTTTTTTTTTTAAGTGTATGCCATACATTAGTCTTCAAAGAGTTCTTTGCTTTATACAGTGCAGAGCAGCATGTAAATAGGTATTTGCTCTTTGAAATTTTTTTTAGCAGGGCCCATTTTTCTAGCATCTTTATGACCTCATGATTGGTGATGATTTGGTAAAAGTAGGTAACATTCAATTTGTTAAAAATAACCTTGTGGATTGGGCATAATGGAGCAAGATGGCCAGACAGAACCCTTTACCAATTGTTCTCTCACAGGAGCACCAGATTTAACAATTATCCACACAAACAAAAAGCACCTTGATAAGAACTGAAAATCAGGTGAGCCATCACAGTACTTGGTTTTAACTTCGTATTACTGAAAGAGGCTCGGAAGAGGGTAGGAAAGACGAATTGCTGATACCACCCCTTCCCCACCCCCAGCAACCATGGGGTGCTGAGAGAGAATCTGTGTGCTTAGAGGCAGGAGAATTCAGTGATCGTAGGACTTTGCATTGGAACTCTGCTGCCCTTGTCACAACAGAAAGCAACATTGTGCAGAACTTATACCAGTGCCCATGGAGGGAGCGTTTAGACCAGCCCTAGCCAGAGGGGCATTGCCCATTCTAGTGGTCAGAACCTGAGTTCCAGCAAGCCTAGCCACCACAGGCTAAAGTGCTCTGGGGTCCTAAATAAATCTGGAAGATAGTCTGGGCCACAAAGACTACAGTTCTTGGGCAAATCCTGGTGGTGTGCTGGACTTGGAGCCAGTGGACTTGCGGGGCATGTGAGCTAGTGAGACACTAGGCAAGGGAGTGCTTGTGTTCTTCCCCTAACCCCGGGCAGCACAGCATGCAGCTCCAGGAGAGGCTCCTCCCCTCTGCTTTAGAGGAGAGGGAAGAGTAAGGAGGATTTTGTCTTGCAGTTGGATACCAACCACAGTAGGATAGGGCACCGGGTAGAGTCCTGAGCTCCCCATCACAGGCCCTAGTTCTTGGACAAATTTCTAGACATACCCTGGGCCAGAAGAGAAGTTGCTACCTCGAAGGGAAGGACCCATCACCTACTAACTAAAAAGCCCATGAACCTTGAATAATTAGCAGCGTTACCCAGAAGATAAGGAAAATGTGGTACATAAACAAAGTGGAGTACTATTCAACCATAAAAGAATGAAATCCTGTCATTTGCAACAACGTGGATGGAACTGGAGGTCATTATGTTCCATGAAGTAAGCCAAACACAGAAAGACAAACTACATGTTCTCACTTGTGGGAGGAAAACAATGGAACTCATGGAGATAGAGAGTAGAAGAATGGTTACCAAAGGCTGGGAAAGGTAGTGGTAAGGGTGGGGGTTGGGGTGGGGAGATGGTTAATGGGTATAAAAATATAGTTAGATAGAAATAAATGTAGTATTTGACAGCACAACAGGGGACTACAGTCAACAGTATTATACATTTTTAAACAAGTTAGTATAATTAGATTGAAACACAAAGGATAAATGCTTAAAGTGATGAATACCATATCTGCCTGGATATAATTATTACTCATATGTCTATCAAAATATCTCATGTACCCCATAAATATAAGCATCTACTATGTACCAACAAGAATTGAAAGGAAAATAGCCTCGTGATCAAACTAAACTAGTCATTTTTGGGCAGTATAGTTTTGATTGGTGTATTTTAATGTTATACAAGGATGTTGCTAAAGTTTTTGTTGGAAATACATCTTGAGTTTACTTTTAAAAGTGTGTTAATCGTATATAGAAGTTTAAACATACATTGTCAGCTGACATGATTGTGAAAACTTGGGCTTTCTTCCATGTTTTTTAAACTTAGAAAAGTTATATGGTTACTTAATATTTAGTCTCTTTTGTACCTAATTTTTGTAATTTGACTTTTTACATTGTGTTATTTATACATAAGCTTCATAGAATGGAAATGTCACCATGGATTTATAGTATGATTCTCAGTGTTAGCTGTTCCTGACTCAGGATACTACTTTATCCAGAGATGAGCAGGTTCTAGGGATCTGTCACTAACCAAACCTACCAGACTGGTTTATAAATTAGAGGACAAGGGTAACCAATATTTGGGGGAGGTTCTTATTAAGTCCATATAGGAATACAAATTTCAGGTTACAGAATTGCTTGACACACTCTTAGGATGATGGGAATTATATGAATATTTACATCAAGTTAGGGTAACTGGATAGATTACTCTTTTTTATCTTAAAGACTTTTGTGTGTGTAGATGGAATATTATGGTTAGTTCGATTGCCATAATCCTCCATAGTCAAAGACAGACTAATTGCTCTATGTGTTTTTTTCACTTTTTTTTCCTCTTTTAAGAGGGAATATGATTTTCTGTCTTTCAGAAAACTGAATTTCCCAATTTCCATGTTTTTTCAGGATAATCACTCAGACGCACTACAGTGGGGAAAGGAGACAGCCAAACTCTGTTAAAGCCTTTAACAAATCAGTAAACGTGGCAAATATTTGGGTTCTCTTAAGTTGACCTTTTGGCAGGAAGTCATTAATTCACTTTGGAAGGAGATATGTTATTTGCCATATTTGTCATCAGGCTCAATTTTCCCTCTCTTATATTTTAGGGAGGAAATAATGCTGGCCATACAGTTGTTGTGGATTCTGTGGAATATGATTTTCATCTCTTACCCAGTGGAATAATTAATCCAAATGTGACTGCGTTCATTGGTAAGTATATAAACTGAACTGCATGGAAATTCCTCCTCACCAATTGATAATGACATTTATTTTTTATTGTCTAAACTGATTTCATCTTTCACTAACCAGTTGGTTCATTGATCTCTTGTTAATTTGGACTTTGATAGCTTCTGAAATATACGTGACTTTGGCTTTTTGTCACTGTAAGATCTTTTAACAGTAATACTTTTTGGAATGATTACATTCGTCCGTGCTCATTGATGACCTTAAGAAGTATTAGGTCATCGAATCAGTTTTCCAAATACTTTTTTTTACAAATACTTTTAACTGTGACTCACAGCAAGAAATACGAGAGGTTCATGAATTTGTTTTGAACACTTAAAATAAATGATGCAATCTGATCTTTTTTGCTTTACTTTTTAATTTTCAAAAATCCTAATCACACCTACTAAATTGATCTATGACCACTAATAGGGCGTGATTCCCCAACTTGAAAGATACTGATCTAGGGAGTACTGTGACTATGTTCCATTTGCTTAAAATTACATAATAACTTTCCTTCAAAAACATATTTCACTTTGTTTCAAAGAAATTTTAAACTGTGTTGAGTATAATTCTAGTGTTTTATATTCACTATATTCCATTATGTATTTAAGTTATACTCCTATTTAAAACTTGGAATTATTTCTGTGGTAACACCCTGTTAAATCAGAATGTCCTATAAGTTAACATATGTCTGTGTTAAAGGTAAAGATGTTTGCAGTTGGGATTTGTTTGTTTTCCTTTAGGAAATGGTGTGGTAATTCATCTACCTGGATTGTTTGAAGAAGCAGAGAAAAATGTTCAAAAAGGAAAAGGTATGAAAGAATAAGTCTACTTGATAACCAGTTGTTTTTCATAAAGTTTTATTAGGATCTTATGCCAGACAAACAATGTGGTTGTCTTATACTTTAAAAATTCAGGCTAATATAGGACAAATTTCTAATGTCAGTTATTAAGTTTTATTCATTATAAACAGTATTTTAAACAAAAGACCAACATCTTCTGTCATTGTGTTAAGTCCTGACTTTTTTACACATGGATCATCTGCAAACTTTATCTTAAGGTAGCTAGAATTACAATATGTGGGTGGCAAAACTAGCAAACTCCTGAATTTGCACAGTCAATCTTGCTTTCTAGAGGATCTAGAGGATCTCCTTTGGTTGCTGTAACTCAAGGGTAGAAGGGAGTTTTTTTCCCCCACACTACACAGATGTAAGGGGAATTATTTAGGTCCCTCCTTCTAAATGAAGGAAATGCTGTTTTTATGCTCTATATCCATGCCTGTCTCCTTAAAATACATAGTCCTGGATTCCTTCCTTTATTAATATCTTGGATTTTTAGAGGTTTACATTAACCATGGCCATCTCATTAGGGTATGAGGGGAATTTGACACTATAAATCCAGGTTAAACATCCCTAAAACAAAAATTTGAAATCCAAAATGCTCCCCAAATCTGAAACTTTTTGAATGCAGACATGACACCACAAGTGGAAAGTTCCATACCTGACCTCATGCAGTGAGTCACAGTCCAAGCATAGGCACACACACAGTTTCTTCAGTGTCTCCAAGGAAAGAAAGGCCTTCTCCCCTTTCAGCTTTCACATATCTTTTCCATGCACGCCCAGATTCCCCCACACAAGCATGCCCACAGAGGATAATAAAGTGACATGTGTGCTAGCCAGACGTGCCAACTGTGGTAATAAATGAAATATAGAATACAGGTGGAGCCCGGGAGCCTGCGTTATTGGTTGTTGCTGCTGTTTGCCAGCTGATACAGACACACTGGTGCTGCTTAGTTGCCCTGAACACATTTCTTTCGCTGTATTAAGGGTCTGTCATATTTTTACTGTTAAATAGTTGTGTGTGAATAAGCGTAAGAAAATGATTACTTGTCAGTAGCATATAAATTCAGAGTTAAGAATGTTGGTGTTGCCAAGCAACCACAGATGGAAGAGGAAGAGGAGGACAGAAGAGGAGGAAGGAGGAGGAAAAGGAGGAGGAGGAGGGTTCACAAACTTTGGTTCATGTACAAAATTATTTAAAATATTGTATAAAATTACCTCAATTGATGTGTATAAGGTGTACATGAAACATAAATGAATTTCAGGTATATATTTGAGTCCCACCCCCGCCCCCAGAGATCTCATTGATAGGCAAATATTCTAAAGTACCAAAAGATCTGAAATCTGAAATATTCTGGTATTTGGCATAAAGGACACTCAACCTGTAATACATAATTGAGGAATATCATTAGTATAGTTTCCCCTTGAATTAACTCACATTTAAAACACTCAATTACTGTTATTGTTCAGTTTTAAAAGTAGCAATCTGTCCTCAAGTGTTCTTAACCACTAAATATGACTTTACAGAGCCCTGTCTTTGCAACTATCTCTTTTCTCCTTTCTGTGTTTTTACCTGTGACTTAGTCTCTTGATTTTTATATTGGTGAACTTGAGATTTCTGTGCTGCTTTCTGCTCTCATCTATTTTAGTAAATTTGCCCTACTCCTTTTTTCCTTCTACCCTATCCAACCCTGCTCTTTACCCACTTTACTGAATTTCTTGGTACTATTTTTTTATATCTCCTAAACTAACTTTAGAGTACATATTTGTATATCAAAACAACCATAGCAGGTGGGGGCTTAATGTTCCAGGTTTACCTTTTAGCACATTACTGAGGAGGTTCTCCTCCTTAATCTATAAAGAATAAATTTTCAAAATAAATCTTAAGATAAAAACAAATTTTTCATTTTTAAAGAGTAGTTTTGAAGGCTTGTCAATTTGTCTTTTGTGTTTTTGATTTGGATTCATTTGTTCATTCAAGCATCTTTTTTTTTTTTTTTTTTTTTTGAGACACGGTCTTGCTCTGTCATCCATGCTTGAGTGCAGTGGTGATGGTGGTGGTGTGAACACAGTAGTGAGCCTCTACCTTCTGGGCTCTAGCAGGCCTGCTGCTTCAGCCTCCCACATAGCTGGGACCATAGACACATGCCCCCATGCCTGGCTAGGCTGGTCACAAACTCCAGGCCTCAAGCTGTCCTCCTACCTCAGTGTTCCAAAGTGCTAGGATTATAGGCCATTGCTCCCAGCCAAAAACAATTTTTAAAACTACTTATTTGATAACAGGTTCTGTGCTATGAAAACTCACAGCCCCTACTCTAGGGCTTCCACAGTTAAATGGGGAGATAGATATCTCTCCTTACAATTCATTGTAGTAAGTACGGTAATTGACAGTACTTTAGAATAATTAGTGAAAAAGTTTATTTTTTGTCTTTATATGTGTGTTTGTGTGTGTATGTATATATATATATTTTTTCTCTTAAGACGGAGTCTCGCTCTATCACCAGGCTGGAGTGCAGTGGTGCAACTCGCTGCAATATCTGCCTCCCAGGTTCAAGCGATTCTCCTGCCTTAGCCTCTGAAGTAGCTGGGATTACAGGCACACACCACCACACCCAGCTAATTTTTGTATTTTTAGTAGAGATGGAGTTTCACCATGTTTCCCAGGATGGTCTCGATCTCTTGACCTGGTTTGTGAGCCACCTTGCCCAGCCCTTATTTTTTATAATTATCTTTTGGGAAATGGTGCCATTCCTAAAATTAACACCCTTGTGTCAGATTTCTTCCTGCTAGGTAACTAACCTCCACGGCAAAAATGATGTTTTTCTACCATTTGCTTTTTGGATTCCTAGAGGTATTTTTTGTGGATGTGACTGGTTTGAATTAGAAGCTTTTAGAGCAAGACATTTGGAAAGATAGCGTGTGAGTGAATTTGTGTACGGAATGAATGACAGGTGAGAAAACTCTTGTTAGACATGATGTTTCCCATACGGAAGAAAAGACACAAACGTGATTGCTTCAGTAAAAAACACTTTTAGACATTATATTTCCTTTTTTTTGAGACAGCGTCTCTCACCGTTGCCTACGCTGGCATGCAGTGGCGCGATCTCGGCTCACTGCGACCTCTGCCTCCCATGTTCAAGTGATTCTCCTGCCTTAGCCACCCAAGTAGCTGGGATTACATGTACACACCACCACACCCAGCTAATTTTTGTATTTTTAGTAGAGACGGGGTTTTACCATGTTTCCCAGGCTGGTCTTGAACTCTTGGCCTCAAGTGATCCACCTGCCTTGGCCTCCCACAGTGTTGGAATTACAAGCGTGAGCCACTGTACCAGGCCTAGACATATTTCTAAAGAAATTAAGATTTTAAATTGTAAAATCTTACAATTAAAAACAAATTAAAATTTTAAATTTAATTTGTTATACAAAATATTCAATTAAATATATCTTTTCCCCCTTTCTCTCTAGGACTAGAAGGTTGGGAAAAGAGGCTTATTATATCTGACAGAGCTCATATTGGTAAGATGGATATATTGCATTTATTTGTAACTATCTTTTTATTAGAAATGTATCAAATGAAAGTATTTAGTAACTAATTTTGTCTTTAATTTTTATTTAGCCTATGTTGGATGGATTGTAGTAATTGAGTTCCAAATACAAAAAACTTTTTTTTTTCCCAACAAAGTCTAGGCTGAAATTTACCTATGTCTGAAAAAAAGGTTAGTTAAGCAAATTTATTATACAAGCAGTATTTCATAAGACATCTCTAATGCTGTTAAAAATAAGCCACATAAAAATGCGAAGAACATTTATTTGTGCATGTAATATTCATATAAAAGTAAGTGTACCATTTTGCAGATAGTTAGAATGACTCTTTCTGCCTAAAATGCAATAATTACTGCTTTTTAAGTGATTCAGATTTGGTTTAGACTAACCTTATTTTCAACTGCTACCGATAAATTTGCGATTTTCTTCTCTGTGTTATTCTCCTTCAGAACCAATAGAATTGTTAATTAGCAGTGACATGATTGAGAGACAATAACCAGAAAAGAAATAAGTATAAACCATGTAGGAAACTTCCATATTATTGATCTGCAGTTTTAAATTGTATTTAAACATGTATGTGTCCTGAGGCAATAGCTGCTCTAGTTTTAACATTGGTCTCTGTTTAAAAGGCAGCCTCATCAAAATACTTACAATATTTCTTACCCAAGTACAGAAATCAAATAATGGTCCCTCCAGATAACAGCCACAGACTTGAATCCTATGTATAATCTTAGTAATCTGATAAAATAGCTTATTTGAAGTAAATTCTATTGGATTAACATACAGTTTTTATATGAAAATGACCTCTTCATTACATTGTTTGCTACAGGCTTCTTAATCTGTAAAGTCTGAAAAGAACAACTTTTTGTTTTTACTGAAAAACAATTTTTTGTTAGTATTTATTGTCCTGTATGTTGTCTATTAGTAGACTGGTTATCCTTGAATACAAAGACTTTGATAGCTGTTTGTTAGTACAACTAGATAAAATTTGGAATACTTCTGTATTTTCATAAAACGAAGTAAACTTGTGAGTAGTTTATAGTTCACCTGATCACATTTAAACTATGAAAATATTAATTATCCGTAATACTTTTATTTAAAAGGCACCTTTTATATTTCCAGCATAATTAATAGCATAGATGTATAACCAAGACAAAAAACAAAGGAAACAAAGAAGCTTTGCAGTCCCAAATGATAACGTGAATTTGCATAAGGACAAAAGGGGTTTGTTTTGGTTTTCAGAAGAAGGAGGTTGTCATTTTTCTTGCCCATTTTAAGCTTCTGGTTTTAAAAATATTTATATTTTAGTTGTTAGCTTATCTTGGAACTTGTATTTTAAACTCATATATCACTATTATGCTACAATATAGGAAGCAATAGAGTGTTACTAATACTCTTTTTTTTTTTTTTAAGACAGTCTTGCTCTGTCGCCCAGGCTGGAGTGCAGTGGGGTGATCTAGGCTCACTGCAACCTCTGCCTCCTGGGTTCAAGTGATTCTCCTGCATCAACCTCCTGAGTAGCTGGGATTACAGGTGCGCCACCATGCCCAGCTAATTTTTGTATTTTTAGTAGAGACAGGGTTTCACATGTTGGTCAGGCTAGTCTTGAACTCCTGACCTCAGGTGATCCACCAACCTCAACCTTTCAAAGTGCTGGGATTATAGGTGTGAGCCACTGCGCCCTGCCCTACTATTATTCTTTCTTATTGGCAGTCTCCTAGGTGTATAAGGAAAAATATGTTTTAATGAAATATTTTTGTAGCATTTTTTTTGCTTACACTTACTACTCATTAGCTTTATTTATTCTGTTACCAATAGTTATCTTTATCTTCTTTTAACCTTCATGATTTTATGTGTAGCTTTTTGCTATCCATTGTTCCTGTGGATAAAGCAAGATGCTGCATTAGATGATAAAAACTACTACTTATCTTCACAACTTTCTAATGGCTTTTTGTTATGTTGTCTGCTCTGTGAAATTCAGTATCTTAATGAGCATACCACAATTTAGGATTCCAAAATGGAATAATACACCTGCCCTTTGAATAACATGTAGCATCAGTGTATGCAATCAGATAGTTTGGCTATCTGCAGATATAAATGTATGCTGATAATACCAGCCTGTTGGAAAGAGCGTAGTATTAAGAGACATAGCCCTGTTCCTGTCTGGACACTCCATCTTCCTTCTTCATTGCAATTGCTTTGGGTCTTTCACTTAACAGCTCCATCCTTGGTATAGCATAGAGGTTAAGCAAGTTACTTAATTACTTTAGACCACCAAAACAAAACAAAACAACAAAGTAGTAATAGAAAGGGGTCAAAAGCCCTAAAGTAAAAGGAAAGTAATGTGGTTTAACCCATAAAAATGAATATTATTATTTTATTTATAATTATATTTCTTTAATAATGATTTTTTTCCCATAAATGTATGTCCTTAAAGTATTTCTGATAGTGAACTGAGCCCCTAGAAGATAAGCTCAGACTCATATTTAGTTGTTAGTAGTCATATGTGTAATAATGGATGTGTTGTGCTTTAAAATGTGTATTACTAAAAGCCTATAAGGTTCATTTCCTAGGGTCCTTAAAAAGTCTTATGAAAAACATGTATTTATTATTATTTTTTGAGACAAGGTCTCATTCTGTCACGCAAGTGGGAGTGCAGGGGCACAATCTCGGCTCACTACAACCTCCACCTCCTGGGTTCAAGTGAGTCTTGTGTCTCAGCCTCCTGAGTAGCTGGGATTACAGGTGCGCCACCATGCCCAGCTTATTTAAAAAAATATATTTGTAGTAGAGACAGGGCTTCACCATGTTGGTCAAGTTGGTCTTGAACTTTTAACCTCAAATGATCCACTTGCCTTGGCCTCCCAAAGTGCGGGGATTACAGGTGTGAGCCACCATGCTGGGCCAGAAACATGTATTTTAATAGTCAATTCTATAATAGTGAAAAAGAGTAAGTAGCATCATTAAAAAATTAAATAACTGGAAAATTGACTGAGAATCGTTGCTGTGAAACCACTTTGGATCTTTGCTTTGGAGACTGCCCCTCTCACCATGGACTGAACGGACAGTTCTGCAAGCCCCATTGTAATTTAAGACATTAGAAGTCTCATTTCAGAACTTGTACAGGATCTGGCACATAGAGGCTTCAAAATGTTCCACAATATGAGATTCTGTATAAAAGTGTGGTCAGTGATACAGAGTGTATTATAATAGAAAAAACTATAGGTGAGCTCTGCCAAGATGGCCGAATAGGAACAGCTCTGGAGCACAGTTCCCAACGAGAGTGATGCAGACAGTGAGTGATCTCCACATTTCCAACCGAGATACCAGATGCATGTCAGTGGGACTGGTCAGACAGTGGCTGTAGCCCAAGGAGAGCAAACCGAGGCAGGGTGGGGCATTCCCTCACCTGGGAAGTGCCAACAGACCGGAGGACCCCCCACTACCCAACGGAGGCCATCGGGGGCTTTTCCAGTCACTCTGGCACTCCGGTTCAGATAATATGCGCTTCTCCGGCGGTCCTTATGGCCCACAGACCAGGAAAATCCTGCCACCTGACAAGCTCTGCAGGTTTCCAGCATGGCTGTTTCAGCTGGCGCTGCGGGATTCCAGCACAAAAACCTGCACAAATCTGGACAGCACAGCTGTTTTAACTGGCTCCTGGAATGCTTGCAAGACAGAGCCACCCATTTCCCTGAAAAAGAGGGAACTGAAGGCAGGGAGCCAGGTGATCTGACTCGGTGGGTCCTACCCCAACAAAGACCAGCAATCTGAAACACACTGGCTTGAGAGTTTTGTAGCCAGCGCAGCAGTTTGAGCTCAACCCTGGATGGTTGAGCTCCGTGGGAGGATGGGTGTCTACCATTACTGAGGCAGTCAGCCATTACTGAGGCAGTCCACCATTACCGAGGCAGTTCTGACCTTACGTGTGTAAACAAAACTGCAAGGAATATTACACAGCAGCTGGGCAGAGCCCGCAGCAGCACAGCAACACCTCTGCAGGTAGACTGTGACTAGACTTCCTCCTTGCTGGGCAGGGCATCTCTGAAGAAAGGCAGCAGCATGTCAGGGACTTAGGTCCTTCCAGAGACAAAGTACCTGGGAGGAGGGGCAGTTGTGAGTTCCGCTGCAGCAGACTTAAACGTCCCTGCCCAGTAGCTCTGAATGGAACAGTGGAGCTCCCAACACAGCACTTGAGCTCTAATCAAGGACAGAGTACCTCCTCCAGTGGCTCCCTGAGCCCTGTATATTGAGAGGCACCTCATAAAAGAGAACTCCGGCTGACATCTGGTGGGCCCTCTTCTGAGATGAAGATACCAGAAGAAAGAACAGGCAGCAACTCTTACTATTCAGCAGCCCCTGCGGGTGGTTCCCAGGCAAGCAGGGTCTGGAGTGGACCTCCAGCAGTCCTGCAGCAGAGGGGCCTGACTGTTAGAAGGAAAACCAAGAAACAGAAAGAAATAGCTTCAACATCAACAGAAAGGCCATCCACTTAGACCCGATTCGAAAGTCACGAACTACAAAGACCACAGGTAGGTAAATCCATGAAGATGGGAAGAAACCAGCGCAAAAAGGATGAAAACACCAAAAACCAGAATGCCTCTCCTCCTCCAAGGGATCACAGCTCCTCACCATCGAGGGAACAAAACTGGATGGAGAAGGAGTGTGATGAATTGACAGAAGCAGGCTTCCGAAGGTGGATAATAACCTGAAGCTAAAAGAACGTGTTCTAACCCAATGCAAAGAAACTGAGAACCTGAAAAAAAGGTTAGATGAAATGCTAACTAGAATAACCAGCTTAGAGAAGAACGTAAACTACTTGATGGAGCTGAAAAACACAGCACGAGAACTTTGCAAAGCATACACAAGTTTCAGTAGCTGAATCAACCAAGCAGAAGAAAGGATATCAGAGATTGAAGATCAACTCAATGAAATAAAGTGAGAAGGCAAGATTAGAGAAAAAGCGAAAAGAAATGAACAAAGCCTCCAAGAAATATGGAATTATGTGAAAATACCTAATCTACGTTTGATAGGTGTACCTGAATGTGATGGAGAGAACGAATCCAAGCTGGAAAACACTCTTCAGGATATTATCTAAGAGAACTTTCCCAACCTAGCAAGGCAGGCCAACATTCAAGTCCAGGAAATTCAGAGAACACTTTGATGTTCCTCAAGAAGAGCAGCCCCAAGGCACATAATCGTCAGATTCACCAGGGTTGAAATGAAGGAAAAAATGCTAAGGGCAGCCAGAGAGAAAGGTCGAGTTACCCACGAAGGGAAGCCCATCAGACTCACAGCAGATCTCTCGGCAGAAACCCTACGAGCCAGAAGAGAGTGGGGACCAATATTCAACATCCTTAAAGAAAAGAACTTTCAACCCAGAATTTCATATCCAGCCAAACTAAACTTCATAAGTGAAGGAGAAATAAAATCCTTTATGGACAAGCAATTGCTGAGAGATTTCATCACCACCAGGCCTGCCTTGCAAGATCTCCTGAAGGAAGCACTAAACATGGAAAGGAACAGTACCAGCCACTGCAGAAACGTACCAAATGGTAAAGACCATTGATGCAGTGAAGAAACTGCATCAACTAATGGGCATGGGCAAAACATCCAGCTAGTATCAAAATGGTAGGATCAAATTCACACATAACAATAGTAACCTTAAATGTAAACAGGCTAATGTGTTCCTCTAACACTATGTTAGCTATATTTCACAAATATTTATATATTGATTTCCATTTAGTTCAAAATAACTTGTAATTTCTGTTTTAATCCATAAGTTGAATATGATGTTCATGTTTCCAAATATTGGAAGATTTTGGTGATTTCTATTATTTATTTATAATTTAATTGTATTGTGAACAGAATGTACTCTGTATGATCCTAATCTTACTTTGTTGAGACTTGTTTTATGGCTCAGGATGTGGTCTGTTTTGGTTAATGGTCTTTATGCACTTAGAAGTAATACATGCTCTGCTCTTGTTGAGTAGAGTGTTCTTTGCATGCCAATTAAATCAAATTGTTTGATAGTGTTTTTCAAATCTTCTATATCCCAACTGATTTTCTATCTCTGTGTTCTATCAGTTACTCAGGAGTGTTGAGCCTCTAACAGTAATTGTAGATTTATCTGTTTCTCTTTTCAAGTCTGTCAGTTTTTGCTTTGTGCGCATTGAAGCTCTGTTAGGTACATGTATGTTTAAAATTCTGATTTTGATGCATTGGAACTTTCCTCATTATGAAATATCCTCTTTGGTATCAACAACCATTGCTTTTTATAATCAACAGGTTTCCCTTGTGCTATTAGTAGGAAAGTTTTGATGCTGCTTATACTAATTAGTATCTTTAAAAAGTATCTAAAAGGCTGTGGTTGTCAATACCAAAATATCTTCCTTATGATAATATCCTTTATTCTGATATCTACTTTGATATTAATATAGCTACTAGAGTTGCCTTAAGATTACTATTTGTATGGTGTATCTCTTTCCATCCTCTAATAATCTTTTGTGTATCTGTGTCTTTAGATTTATAGTGTATTTGTTGTAGACAAAATGTAGGTGGGTCTTGCATTTTATTCATCATGACAATTTTATCTTTTAATTGGAATGTTTAGACTATTTACTTTTATTATAGTTAATTATCAGTATGGTTGGATTTATGTCTGCTCTTTTTGTTCTTTGTCTATTTTTCTTCTTTTCCTGCTTTCTTTTAGATTGAACATTTTTAATATTATCTCCACTATTAACTTACTAGCTATAACTCTTGTTTTATAAATTTATGAATTTTGGTAGTTAGTCTAGGGGTTATAATATGCATCTTTAACTTAACTTGATTTACCTTCAAATATTATTTCACTTAGAAGTTTTAAACAGTTGATTTTTTTCAAGGAAACTTATTAGCATACTAATGCAAGCACCTGTTGCGTTAACCTTTTGCCCTGATCACTGAATCTCAGAACTCAGTTTGTACTATAAGAGATGCTTATTGAGGGAAAATGGCCTGGGAAATGGTTTGAGATACTTAAAGAAAAATTTAAATATGAAATCCAGATTCGTTAGGTGTCTGTCCCTTTATTTTATATCTATCTATTAAATGCCTACTGTGTCAGGTATGGTGCTGAGCACTAAAGATTCAGCAGTAGAAAAAACCAAAAACATCTCTAAATGGAGCATATAGTGTATTAGTGAAAACAAAGCATATAAATAGAAAAATGTAATGGATGTAGCATGGCATATAGTGCTCAGGTCTGAGGAGAAATAGTAAATCAGAGAAGAGAGCTAGGCAATGTCAGGCAGTTCGGAGGAGGGGAGTAGGGGCCTACAGTTTTACATAATGTGGCTGGGGAGGCTTCACTGAAAAGTGACAGTTGAGTGAAGACCTCAGGGAGATTTGAGGAAGCAAAGTGACTATTACATGTACCGAGGCTCACACTGAACATAGTATAACATTCATCATCTTAATACAGCTTAACTAGAATAGTAAATTAAAAATGAAAAAAATGAAATGCTGTTAATAAACTTAACTAAAGGTGTACAGTTATGATTTTTTTTTGTTTGCAATATCTAGGCTGTAGAAAGTGAAACATATTATTCCAAGGCTGTTCTTTCAAAACAGTAATAGTGGAGGCATTAATGCTCCATGCCATGGTAATGTCTTATGAAAGTAATTATTCTGATTATGGTAATTGCTTCCTGGGGCCTAGAAAAAACAAGGAAAGCATTAGCTCTATGACAAGGTACTAAATTAATTTCTGAAAAATATGGTTCATCTGCTTTCCATCAACCATTTATTTGTGGGTTGTCAGTTGCTTTTTTAATTTATTTGAGCATGGAAAACAAAACATTTAAATTCAAATGTCTTTTTATTCAAAATAAATGAAAATAGCATATTTCAATATCTCAGTCTTGTCATAACTGATCTGCAAAATCAGGGTTTAATAAAACAGCCCTTAAGAACTATCTGACCTCTCAAGTAACTGAGAAAGACTATTGCTTGGGCAATAAAATGGGAAGATGATAATAAACTAATCCTCTTA
This sequence comes from Cheracebus regulus, assembly GCA_963574635.1. Taxonomy (NCBI): domain Eukaryota; kingdom Metazoa; phylum Chordata; class Mammalia; order Primates; family Pitheciidae; genus Cheracebus; species Cheracebus regulus. The sequence continues at coordinate 25,508 of CAUYQU010001019.1, forward strand.
GCTCAATTACTGTTTACATAAATAATGTTTTATTCTCTTTCATTGCCATATAATATCCCTTTATATGACCATTCACACTTGTAAAAATCCATTCATTCTATCATTGATGAAAATTTGAGTTGTTTCCAATATTGGTATATTACAAATACTGTTACCCTGAGCATTCTTGTAGATGTCTTTTGGTGTGCAGTATACCAATATGGTTTCAAAGATGTTACTGTTAACTGTGTGACACTAAGACAGATACTGCTTATTAGATGCTTTTGAATCACACAATACAAATTGAGCTTCTGAAATGTAACTAATTAGTACATACAGCATCAAAACTTTCCTACTAACAGCACCAGGGAAACCTGTTGATTATAAAAGCGATAGTTGTTAACCTTGCCAAGCACAGGGGCAGGATTGCCTTGACAGTTTTAGTAGTGCCTCTAAAGGAGGGAATCAGAGACAAGTACATATGTAGTTTTAGGGGCAGGTTCATCAGAGGGTGGATTTAGGTTGGGTTATCAGACTTTTCTAGCTTCACCATCTATAACTTCAATATCAGTCTTCTAATTCTTCTAATTAGTTCTTTTACAGATGCTACCACTAATTCCGAGAACCTTATATTAGTCTTTCTGTAACATCTACACATTTCAACTTAATTATTTGGAAACAGTGACAGCATTAGTGAAAAGAAGCTATGGTTAAATATACTAAAAATCGTTAAATTGTACATCTTAAATGAGTGAATTTTATGGTATATAAATTATATTCCCATAAAGGTGTTTGAAAGCAAAACAAAAGCAAGAAGCGTCGATTAGAAGTTGAGAGACCAAAATTCTAGTTCTGCCTCTTCCATATACCAACTATTTATTCAGTCAGTAAATATTTGAGAACTTCTTTGCATAGGGGATCAACTAGTAGGCTAAACTCACGTGGTCCTAATACTCTTAGAGCATTGTCAGGGGAGAGAGAGAGTACAAGCTATATGTGGGCTTAGAAAGAGGCAGTATTTCATGCAGAAGCCCATGCCTTGTAGCTGAGGGCTGCAGAGAATGCCATTGTAACCAGAGGGCAGTGAGGGTGGCAGAGCATGGTATAGGATGAAAGTGCAGACTGTGCAAGGAGGTCATATAAAAAGAATTTTGTCTCTTTTTTTAGAGCAATGGAAAACCATTGAGTTTTAAGGGCAGGGGAGGTGTCAACGCCATATTTGTGTCTTGGAAAGATGGCTTTGGCTGCATTACAGAATTTAGATTAGAGATGTCTAAGAATGGAAAGAGATACACACATTAGGAGACTGCGGTTTTGGCGAGAGATTATGGAAGCTAGTGAGACTAGTGAGGAAAAGGGAGGTATCAAAATGATCCCTAGATTTCTGGAGTCCAGGACCTGAAGAAAAAAGAGTATTTTTGTAAATCGACCTTTGTGAAATTTAAGGTCAGATGTTTCAAAATTATCCTCTTAATGACTTATTTTTACAATAATATAGACTGCAATAAATAAGAGTGAAGGATTAGACATATTTTCATAGTAATGTACTAGTTGGTGTTATAATCTCTTACCGTTATCACTTTAAAAAAATTGTTTGTCACACTGAAATGAGGCTGAAGGGATTTATACTTCAGTAATTTGAAATGCAGTATGTTTTGCTTTTGTGTATTATCTTTGCTTCAACAACTGTGGTTTCATTTCCCCTCAGTATTTGATTTTCATCAAGCAGCTGATGGTATCCAGGAACAACAGAGACAAGAACAAGCAGGAAAAAAGTATGTTTTTTTATTTTAATTTTTTTGTTTTGGTACAGTTTATGCATGTCCAGACTCTCATGTTTTAATTCTAGAGCAGAAGTTATGAAAAATAAGTGTTGAAATATCCTGTTTTAGAGAAAATCAGTAGGATTATGAACATATACCTAACAAGAAGTAGCATAAACAGAAAATAGTCATATGTAGCTTTATTCTTTGTAATGATCTGACCGTAAGACCTACATCTTTTCGTCTAACTTAAAGCTTGTTTTGATTTGTTTTTAAGTTTGGGCACAACAAAAAAGGGCATTGGGCCAGTTTATTCTTCCAAAGCTGCTCGGAGTGGACTTAGGATGTGCGATCTTGTTTCTGACTTTGATGGCTTCTCTGAGAGGTAACTAATTTATGTTTCAAAATGGAAGGAATGAATGCATTTTTAGATTTTTTAAAAACCTAGGGGGGAAAAATGATACAATCAGTATTCTACTTAAATAGTGGTGGTTGGCTTAAGATTTGAAATATGAAAGTTATTTTCATTACATTCTAATTAATCCTTAGTTACAGAGTAACTGCATGAAAAATAACATGATGGTGATTTAAAGAAGACAAAACCAGAGTTATATTTAAGATCTGAAGTATGGAATGATTAGCTGAGAAATAGAATGATTCCAGGGTGTATGGCATTCCTAGGGTGGTCACATTCTAAGGTCTTGATCCTTGCATTTTCAGGTCTGGAGACTCCTTATGTTCTCTTACCCAGAAGTCATTAGCTCTCAGATACTGGTGAATTATTGTATACCAGTCTCAATTTGAAAAACAGAAATGCTACATTAACACATACTTTCTGTAGCCAGATATCCATGGGAAACCTAGTAGTCATGAGAAAGCTACTCGGTGACTCAATGATAGGGACTTGGTTGTGTTGAATAACAAGTGGCATCCAAGGTGTAATGACATATTGTATCCCCTTTCAATCAACCACTTATATCTGTCTGCACTGGCAGTGCACCTTTACTGAAGAATATTAGATTGCTAATGTTTGCCTCTCTCTCTTACAAGCTAATGTAAACTGCCCCCCACTTTTTTTTGTACAGTGTAATATAGTTAATTAGATTTAAGTCTTTTGTGTTTACAGATTTTAGTCATTCCATTCCTATTCCCTCCCTACACACACATTACCTTAATTATATTGTTGATAGGCCTAAACTTGAGTAAAAAAATAATTTGAGTGTCTTGTTTATTCATATGGCTGATCTCCTTATTAAATTTTATTTCTCAGAAGGTAACTTCAGTTTCAGGACTACTTTGCTGTTAAAGTCATTTACCATCTGCAGAAATCATTTGAATTGAATGATATTATTAGAAATATTTTTACCTGTAATCCTAGCACTTTGGGAGGCCGAGGTGGGTGGATCACGAGGTCATCTGGCCAACATGGAGAAACCCCGTCTCTACTAACAAAAAATTAGCCGGACGTGGTGACACATGCCTGTAATCCCAGCTACTTGGGAGGCTGAGACAGGAGAATCACTTGAACCCGGGAGGCGGAGGTTGCAGTAAGCTGAGAATGCGCCATTGCACTCCAGCCTGGGCAACAAGAGCGAAACTCCGTCTCAAAAAAAAAAAAAAGAAATATTTTTAAAAGAGTGATAATGTCTTGATTTATCTTTATTTCTCAGGTTTAAAGTTCTAGCTAACCAATACAAATCTATATACCCCACTTTGGAAATAGACATTGAAGGTGAATTACAAAAACTCAAGGTAATGTTTCTGACCTCTTTAATGTTCTTTTTAACGGTTGTTTGCCAAATTGGCATCTAGATCTTTTGGTAAGAACTGGCAAAGGAAATTGTTTATCTTGGACATGGTATGTTTGAGTGACTTTACATGATACAGCTTAGGCAAAATAATGAGCAGGGAGCAGGAGGAGTACCTGAAGTAAAGGAGACAGAGTCCAGGTCGTATGTCTCATGTGAAATGACAGGGACTTTAGATCTTATCCTGGAGATAATGAAAAGCTATTAGGTGATTTTGAACAGAAAGAAGACTAGATTTGCACTATATAAAAACCACTTCTAGCAATTAGAGGATAGATCAGCAAGGGATGAGTGAGAACTCTTTAAGCTAACCAACCCATTTAAAAAGGATAATCCCATACAGTCAGTTTTTTTAGCAGTGCACTCTTTGAAATCCCTATCCTCTCCATTCTTTCATCTTTGACAATTTTTGATGAACTTCAAACTGTTTCCTATGAATCTGAATATTACTTCTTCTCATTTATAAATAAGTATCAATATCAATTCCAGAACTGAGTAGGAATCTACAAACCTCATATGCCATTCTAGAATAAATGCAGACCTTAGATCTACCAATTCACTAAGTTCTAAAAAAAATAAGACCTATAAGGAACATTCTAAATAGTAAGTATTTATATTTCAGTGCACTGATTGTTGTTTAGAATAGACTGCCATTTTCTTTTTATTCTGTTATGCAATAAATATATATTTTATTTTCTGAGACAGGATCTCACTTTATCACCCAGGCTGGAGTACAGTGGCATGAACACAGCTCACTGCAGCCTCGACCTCCTGGGCTCAAGAGAGTTTCCTTCCTCAGCCTCCCGAGTAGCTGGGACTACAGGCACATCACCACACCCAGCTAATATTTTTTGGTAGATACAGGTTTTTGCTATGTTGCCCAGGCTGGTTTTGAATGCCTGAGCTCAAGCAATCTGCCTGCCTTGGCCTCTCAAAGTGCTGGGGTTACAGGCATGAGCTACGACACCCAGTCTGTTATGCAATAAATATTTTAACTTTTTTACTAGCAACTTGGAAATATTTACATGCTAAAGTATGAGTATGGCTTTTCAAGTCCATTTTATACATGCTCCATGTGAATTTAAAGTAGATGAATAATAATAAATAAAATTGGGTAAGAAGATTCTTATAGGTTATGTATGTTGAACCAGAACTTTAAGGAACAAGAAACGTGATGACTAGTGTGGTCATTTCAGGCATAAAAATAGGACTAAAACAGGAATAAGTAAGAAATTGGAGACTAGAGCCAAGGGATGATCATACATTTATCATTGGGTATTAACACACTCAGGTGGGTTCATGAGTAGATTCTGGAATTTCCATAATAGTTTACATATTTAAACATAGTTGAACCTAGGTTTCATGCAGTTATACTATAGGCCTTAGGGGAAGCTCTTGGTTATTTTGCATTTGTAATTGAATTCTGAAGTTAAGCAGTAGTACTAAAAAGTGTTTTTAGAAGTGTTGATGATGCCCATGTGTTACATAGTGTTGGATTTTATCTACTAGTAATAGTGTGGAGGTAGACATGTTACAGTAATGGGATAAAATTAAAAAGAATAATAGCAATCAGTCACTAATAGTTGCATACTTGGCAGTGTAACTTGTGGCCCTCACCACATTTTGAGAATCACTCTGATGCAAGTCTCAAAATTCATGGTTGGCCAAACACAGTGACCTATGCCTGTAATCCAGCACTTTGGAGGCTGTGGTGGGAGGATCGATTGAGCCTGGGAGGTTGAGGCTGCAAGTGAGTCATGTTCCCACCACTGCACTTCAGTCTGGGTGGCAGAGCAAGACTGTCTCAAGAATTCAAATAAAATAAAACAGTTATGGTTTTGTGGATTATAAATACAGCTTTTCAAATACCTTACAAAATTTAAAAGCATAATGTAATGCAGTCATTTATTTTTATTTTCCTGAAAGCTGGTTTATGAAGTATGAATACTTTGCTATTTGGAGGGTTTTAATTTTTTTGTAGTGAGGTTAATATAAAACCTTTGAATTTCACTGTATCTCTAGGTTTTTTTTTTGAGCGAATGCCTCTTTTCTGTTCCTGGAAAATCAGCATGAGAGATGAAAGCTAATCCAAGTGTTACAATAGAGTGAGCACCGTCACCAGCTCCTTTCTACTTTGTGTTTGTCAGTTTTCATGTCATAAAGTCAGGTAATTTATTCTTATACCAGCTATGTTGAACATTTATTAGTATACATGGAAATTGGTTTTTGTCTTTGTGTACAGGGTTATATGGAAAGGATTAAACCAATGGTGAGAGATGGAGTTTATTTCCTATATGAGGCCCTACATGGACCACCAAAGAAAATCTTGGTAGAAGGTGCAAATGCAGCACTATTAGATATTGATTTTGGTAAGTGAGATATGATTTGTAGTTAAGGGAGCTTATTTGAGCCCTAAGTAGTTAAGACATAAATAATTAATGTTAGCATTAAGGAGTTTTAAAACAATGTTTTTAGCTGTGTATTCAGGATGATGAAAGTTTGTCATCTTATGGCACTCTTTTTAAAAGAATATTGCAGAACACAATACATATATTAAGCTCTCTATTCGATTAGAAAAATAAAATCATCATTTGAGTTCAGTAGGTCTGAGGTTCTGTAAATTGTGGTTTTCATTGGTTTATGGTTCAGTTCCATATTCTGAAACTGTAAGATAAGATAAATTCTATGGAAGAATCAGCATCTTTAATTCAACCTTTTAAAAATGTATACATTATTAGTAAGATTTATGAAAGCCTGTTTACATAAATTAACTCCCTAGGCATGAGACTCTGAATTCAGAGCATTTCCTTCGTCTTCAAAAGGTTAGTTAATGCTTAACTCCTTTCTTCAAACGACTGCCTTATTAGTTTGTTTACTGTTTCATTTAAACATGATTTCTCATGATTAGTCTCATTGTTCTCAGCTTTAACTGATGTTTCATTGGCTTTTGACTCCAAGTGAACTGTTAAAAAAGTGTATTTCTACATAGTAGATATGTATTTTTGATACCATAATATGCCTAGCCAGTCTGGAAAGAAAACAGGGTGTCTAATTGGCAGAGTGAATAGTTCAATATGAAGGAGATCTTTGGAGGTGAGAAAGTATACCACTCTTTAGCTCTTATACTTTGAGGGTTATTCCCTGAGTAGAGATTAAAAGCTGGGAAAATGTTGAATACTATCAAAATTTTTGTGCTACTGTCACTCCAGGTTGCTACTACACTTTAAATATTCGTATGAGGGAGTCATATTTGTTTTACACTAACAGGAAACTATGAAAATAAGTAGATGAGTTTCAGCATTAAATTTCTTAATAATCCATTAAGTGAGTAGCTATCATACTTACTGTACCTGTACATGCCTTCAAGGAGCCTCTCAGTATAAGCACTTCAGTTAAAGCTCTAATCTCATTTTTATCTCATTACAGCTAAAATGAATAAGAGTAAAACATTGAGACTTTCAGAGAGCAGTTACAGTTCAAATCTGTTAGACACCTATAACACTCAAATGCAGAATTGTAATAGTAATTCTGTTTTAAAATGTGTTATTTCTGTGTATGCTATATTTTAATATCTGTTTCTGTTTTTAGGGACTTACCCTTTTGTAACCTCTTCAAATTGTACTGTTGGAGGTGTTTGTACTGGTTTGGGTATGCCCCCTCAAAATGTAGGAGAAGTGTATGGAGTTGTGAAAGCTTATACAACTAGAGTCGGTATTGGTGCCTTTCCTACCGAGCAAGAAAATGTAAGCCTATTCTCAGTAAACAAAATCTATTAAAATAAAAATTCATTCTTTTTTTTCTTAATGAATTCTTGTCTCCTGTGCCTTTCACTTAATTTGCAAGATTGGTTAGAACAACATTTTCTTAAAAATACATAATTTTGGCTATATGTGGTGGCCCCTGTCTGTAATCCCAGCACTTTGGGAGGCCGAAGCAGGCAGATCACTTGAGCCCAGGAGTTCATGATCAGCCAGGACAACATGCTGTGTGTGGTGGTGTGCACCTGTAGTCCCAGCTACTGGGAAGGCAGAATAGGAGGATCACTTGAGCCCAGGAGGCAGAGGTTTCATTGAGCTGAGCTGGCACCCTGGCACTCCAGCCTGGGCAGCAGAGTGAGACTGTCTCAAAAAATATAAAGTCACCAAAAATAAACAAAAACTATGTAATTGTAATGATGCCAGAAAATAAGAGATAATGAAATGATAGCTTTAAACAGAAAGGGGCAAATCAAGGACTTAGGTAGATCATGGGAAAAACAAGTTTTAGGGAATGACTTTAGCTTAGATATTTGAGCATGTTTTTGATCTTCGTTTTCTTTAGAAAGGCATTATGATACCAATGACTTACTAGATATGTTTGCCTTATGGTTTTCAGGAAGAACATCAAACTACAGTTCTTGGAAGAATTGGCTGGATTTGTCTATTTTAATAAATACTGATTTTTTTTTTTAATTTTAATCTGTCAATCTAAATTTTAGGAAGTTATCTATATAACATTGTAAAAAAATTGACTTAAAAAAACATGATAATAAATGAAGCATTCCAAATAATGCCTCCCTCAGATAAAATCCATCCTCTCGATAGAATTCTATCTTTAATTTAGTTATTATCTGAAAGATGTTTATCTCAAAGAGGCTTTGCTATGATCTCTAGTATATATTATTCCACCAGATATATAGCACTGCTATTCTAATCCTAAAGTTCTATTTTCTTTTTTTTTTTCTGTGTGAATTCCTCTTTATTGCAAAAAGTTCTATTTTCTGTTCTGTAGGAAATTGGAGAATTATTACAAACAAGGGGTAGAGAGTTTGGTGTAACTACTGGAAGGAAAAGAAGATGTGGCTGGTTGGACCTCGTTTTGCTCAAATATGCTCATATGATCAATGGATTTACTGCGTGAGTATTCTTCAGAAACATTTATTTCAGGAAATCATAGATGATTAATGGTGATAGGTTTAATTTGTGGAGTACCTTAATAGGAAAATTTCACTCTTTAGCCTCCATATTAAAATTGTAGTGCCAGGCAGAAGTAGACCAAGATACAGGGGGAGGGTACACAAGGAGAGGGACCCCAAGTTATCTTCCTAGGCATCCAAGGTTGTTGAAAAGAATCACAACACTCTTACATGTATGTAAGTATAGAGGTAGGCAGAATAGGGTACGTAGGTGGATAGGTAGATAGGTGTATAGCACAAACACCATGAGCATGTACAGACAGGAGGCGATGCAGCCAGTGATTAGCGCATGGGCTTAATGTCTGAGTTCCTGGATTCAGATCTCAGATCTGTGCATTATGCTTGTATAACTGAGCAAGTCAATCATTCTCTGCCTCTGTTTCATCCTCTCTAAAATCTAGATTATAGTATTACCTACGTCATAGGGGTATTTTCAAAGTAGGTGAGAAACATAGTGAGAGCCTATAGCACACTGCCTGGCTAACTGAAAACACTCAGGAAAAGTTAGTTGTTATTAATGCACATACATGAATAGGTAGATAAATATATTCGTATCTGTGTTAGACTGAACATCCAGTAAATAACAGAATAAGGTTTAAAGTATATTTTTTGGGACGAGAATCCCAAATTTAGTTTGTTATCTAATTTCCACAGATTTTCTCTTTAAAACCTGTTTTCCAGTCAGTTTGTCGGGAAATTTTGATGTATCATGAAGAGGTCCTTGATGTGGTTTTCCTCACTCTTCTTTGACAATTTCTGACCAGAAGGGTAGAGGTGATGGTAACCAGAGTGAAGAACTGAGGGATGTTGGCATGTGTGTAAATGTACATGTATCTTAATCATCCATGTAGTGTAGTGAGTTCTGCGGTGTTCCACGGCCACAGTGCATCCCTAACTCCAGGCAGCCCTCCCACAAATACATGTTTGTTCATCAATCATAAGAAAGCTAATTTGGGCATGGTGGCTCATGCCTCTAATCCCAGCACTTTGGGAGGCTGAGATACAGGAGGATCGCTTGAGGCCAGGAGTTGTAGACCAGCCTGGACAACTTGCGAGACCCTGTCTCTACAAAAAATACAATACAATTAGCTGGGCCTGGTGGCACACGCCTGTAGTCCCAGCTACTTGGGAGGCTGAGGTGCAAGGATCGCTTGAGCCCAGGAGGTTGAGGCTTGCAGTGAACCCTGTTTGTGCCACTGCACTCCAGCCTGAGTGACAAAGCAAGACCCTATCTCAACACAAAAAAAGAAAGCTAAGCAAAATTCATCAGTGAAAATCTGTTACAATTACTAGCAAAGTAACTCAGTGTATATTGTCCTCTAGTGTTTTATGTGTGGCACGCTTTAAAATATAATCCTAACCAGTTTTCAGAATTGCTTTAGAACTTTTAGCTTTGCATGAATTTTTCTTTACTCCTGCATTAATCAAATTAGATATTACAGCCTTTAAGAGTTTACTTTTTTAACATTGCCTTTTCTTCCAAAATTAGATTGGCACTTACCAAGTTGGATATTTTGGACATGTTTACGGAAATCAAAGTTGGAGTTGCTTACAAGTTAGATGGTGAAATCATACCTCATATCCCAGGTATTTTCTTTTAGGCAATATCTAAAGAATATTATGAGGTGAATGTATTAGAGCACTTTCATAAAGCTCTTCCATATAATTTGCAATAGATAGATAGTGACAGGCTTGATATGCCCTTTATGATTAGTATAAATTTGCTCTCTTATTATTAGTATTTGGTTCATAACTAATACTTATTTTGGTGTTCGGTCACAACAAGCATGTGCTCAAACTCAAAAGAATAAAGAAAAACAGGGCACCTCGGAGCCCAGTCATACTGCTCTTGAGTGTCATCTTCCCTACTTTGAAGGTAATTTCCATGGAGGTGTTTCTCCCTTCACTGGTAACACTAGGGTAACAAGAACCCTTGTCTTGTTAAGCTGGCTCTCAATACATTAGCCCTCCTTGTCCTTCAGGCCCTGTGAATGACTTTCTCTGTCCTTTATTTTATCATTTAGTCGTTTGATAAGGATTAGGAATATGCCAAATGAAGGAATATTGACTAGCTTGATAAAACTTGATGAGCCGGTAGGTTTTGTGATTACCTTGTGGCAACTGTTTCTTAGGAATGGAGGATAGCTCTAAGTTCTTGGAAATTAAATGCATATTATCTTTCCTTTTCTTACATGTATATAAGTATAGCAGGAGTCTAGCTATCTTATAAAAAAGTATCTACTGCTATTGTAGGATAATATTCACTTGAAAAACTGGCTGTTCCAGTGTATGTTATGTCCTGGTTCTTCATTCTGTTTACAAACCTATTTCAAGAGTGATAACTTCAAACACCAAAGAGAATAGTCTAACCAAGTATAATGACATGTGGCAAGGTCTACCATGGAGAACATTACCGGAAATTCTTTTAATTAAAATACTTAAAACTAACAAAACAGATAAAATTTGTCAATTTCATGTGTTCAATATTAAAGCTGTTTTTGGTCAAGTTCCTCCAGAAACACTCTTGAGTTGGAGATTTGTATCCAAGAAGTGTAGTAGAGAATGCTTTCAGCAATAGCTCTTGCTGAAAGAGCTTCTAAAGAAGCAGAGGGCCTAGTTGAAATGCAGTACAGCCAATCCCCATTGGAGCCATAGAGCTAGGACAGCCCTTTAGAGCTGTGCTAAATTGAGGCAAGTAGCCAGAACTTTGTACCTCCTAACAACTAGCCACGAAACAAGGGCTGTTCCTCAAGTGAGGTAGCTCCCTTTGGCCAAGAGCAGTTCCTGGAGAGGGACTGAGCTGTGAGTCAGCAACATGCAGTACTCCCTCCCAGCAGCAGAGTGTGCTTCTGGGAATAGCTCCTGTAGGGTTCTGGTTGTTGTCTTTCCTAGGGAAACCTACAAGAGGAAGGTTAATGGGTAAATTAGCCCTTACTGTGGCTGTCACAGTGGGAAAGTAGAAGCAAGAGTCCCATTAAACTTTAAGCTAAGGCTTCCCCTGTTATGTTGCATTTCATGTGGCAAAACCAGCAGGCAAGGAATGGAGTCACTGGAAGAGGTAAATGATTCTAATGAGAATCTCCAATATGCTTTTAAGCCCACCTGGTGAATTTTTATTTTTAGAATTTCCATTTAGTTCTCTTCTATACTTTCTATTTCTCTACTGAGATTCCCTATCTGTTTACTCAATAACAGTGAAATTTTCTTAATTTGTATTAGCTACTCTTTTTTTCTGTTAGTCTAACCTTTAGGTCATCTCAGGTTGGGTTTCTCTTGACTATTCTTTTCCTTGGTTGTGGATCACTGTTCCCATAACTTATGACGGTTGGTTAACTATTAGACATTGTGGATGATATGTTAAAGAGACTCAGATTCTGTTATCTTCCTCTGAATAGTGTTGATTCTTGTTTTAGGGGACAATTGAGTTATTCAGTGATCATCTTCAACTTGTATAGTTTGGTTTTTTGCTTTGTTGTGTAGTTATGTGGAAAAAGATGTTTTTCAAACTTGTTTAAGCTGATATGAGTCAGTATCCAAATTTTGTCTCTTCTGTAGATCTCGGCAGAGCTTGGTTTTTGGCTTCATTATGACAGGTTTGTAATAGTTTTCACTCAAGGGTGTGACTTTTATTCTTAAAGAGCAGCCTTTCTGGTGGCTCCGCTTGATGCCAGGAGAGTTAATGAGGTATAATAATGAGAGCTCTTCAGTCCAGCAATGCTGCAGTGCCAGTGTGCCCTCTCCCTTCCTTTTCAGCAGCTCTACTTGACTTCTAGAGTCTTTGTTCCACCCACAGCTGTGCAGCAGTTGAGGTCTGGTAAGCCTCTGATGGTCCTGCTCTTTACCTGTGGAGTCCTCCTGTAGCCATGGGACTCTCACATGGACTTCTGGGGGTCCCCTCTCTGCATAGCTCCCTCCTCTCTGATGCCTGGCCTTGCTGACTCTAGCAGCTTCAGCTTCCCTGACGTCAGCTACCTACATCCCCAGGTCAGTGGAGCTGCCATTCTCTGTTGACTTCAGTGTCCTGAACTGTGATCAGAAAATTGTCCCTATGCAGAAAGTTTCGTGGCTTCTCATCTTGCTTGTGAGTTTTCTCTCCCAGGAGCCATGGTTTTGTGCCTGACAAGTCTGTGGGTATGGGCTGCTGTGAGGCGGCTGCTCCCTTCGGTGGAGAGCAAGTCCTGCAGAGGCTCTGAACTGGTCAGCAGGCAAAGCTCCCAAAGCTCTCAGTCTTGAGAGACATCTAGACAGAGTACCCATAGCATCTACTATATTGACTCAAGGCAAAGAAACTCTTCTTTAGTATATTTTCAGTTTCCATTAGGGATACAGAGAAAATAGGTGGAATGATGAAGCAAATTTCAGGCAGCACAATAGATTTCTCAGAAGAGAGCAGTTATGCAGGCCTTCTTTCTGTGAGGTTGCTGTCATTATACAGATCTACAATCCCTAATCAATAGAATGGAAATTCAATAAGCTTTAAAACTGGAAAGTTTTAAGTTTGGCACCCAAATTCATTTGGCAGCAAAACCAGACTTGAACTAATGTTAGGATTACATAATCTTTATCCTCTTATAGCGAATGATCATATGTGTTGCTGCAGAAATGTGTTTGATTATAGAATACTGCTCCAGATGGTATTTGTAGTTTTATCTTTCTACTGCCTGAAGAATTCTAAATCCCAAAACACATCTGGCTCCAAAGATTTTGATAAGAGATTTTGAACCTGCAATATATCAAAAAGTTATTTGACAATAAGCAATGTGTACAAATGTCCTCTTTAACTTTTAGCAAACCAAGAAGTCTTAAATAAAGTTGAAGTTCAGTATAAGACTCTCCCAGGATGGAACACAGACATATCAAATGCAAGGACGTTTAAAGAACTACCTGTTAATGCACAAAACTATGTTCGATTTATTGAAGATGAGCTTCAAATTCCAGGTAAACATAAATACTTTGTGAATAACTGTCTTTTCTTTTAACTTACCTGGCTGCCTTTGAAATAGAATAAAGGAAAGATCATTGTTACTTTGCAGAGTGCACATGATTTGCATAAATCCCCAGGAAGATGTAAAGGAATAATTTTATTCCTTAGAGTAAATACAATGTTCATCTTTACATAGAAGATAATAGATTAATTCTCACCCTTTCTGACCCTGTCTTTAATTCTTAGTCTTTTTTTTTTTTTTTACCCTGTGACATTGTCTTATTCCTTTCTCCCTCTTAATAACAAATCCTTATGTATTTTTACCACCACCAAAAAATGGTTTGTGTTTTTGGGGGCGTTAAAAAATGGTATATGGTTTGTTTGGGTTAAACTACCCTTGAGAGTTGGAGTTTCCTGAATATACATTGGGAAATAATAGGTATAGAAAATGGGAAATCTCACTAGAAAAAAATGGAAGAAAATAATTTTTAAAAATAGATTAAAACTATTTATTAATGAACAAATATAAAATGGCAAGGGAGGTAAGCATAACAAAGTTATGGCTGTTTCTAGTTAAGTGAAATCGTTCTTTTAATAGATGGCTTTTTCCTTTTATCCTTTTGTTGGCGTTGATGGATATTTGAAAGATAAGAAAAAGTGAAGTGGGTGGGATGTATCCTCCATATAAAATCGATTATCTGCTTACTCTTGATTTTGTCTTGTGGTTCATTTGTATTTGTAGTTCATTTCCAGCATGATTCTTGTTTTCCAAATTGCTAGCTGCCCCTCACAGCTTGATATCAAATTTAATAAGCATATTTGCTTACTGCTCTTAGTCAACATTTTTTTTGAAATATAAATAGCAGTGAGTCTAACAAAAATCTGTGAAATACCACAAAGGTTGATCCTAACAGTACCGTATGGAACCTGGTAATTCTTTAATAATCAAAAACCATGTGGTACCGATAATTAGATTTTCCATAGACTCATGTAGTGGGCAATTTCTGAGGCTATGCAAGTTAAAATCATATTCCCATCTAGATGTTAAGATGCTTATCTTGGCCAGTTATCAGGAACTTGATCAAACTTTCTGTAGGTCTCTGCTGGTTTTAGTCAGTATTGTACTATCCTAAGTCATTAAGAATTAGGAAACTGAAAATACTGCACAGTTAAAAATGGAACAATCAGGCATACTTCCCTGTGCTGGATCTTGTAGTGCAATCCTTTTTCTCTTTGTTTTCTCCCAGTTAAATGGATCGGTGTTGGTAAATCCAGAGAGTCTATGATTCAGCTCTTTTAATGATTGCCAGTAGCGCAAGATACACTCCTTCAGATGGAGGGGAGAAGACTTCCTTAAGTATTTCATTTATCACCTGCAAATTTAAGAATAAAGACATTGAAGTGAGGTGGTAAGCCCTCCAGTTGTTTCCAGTCTTTTCAGATGGATGCCTGCTGTCATGTTCCAGTGTCAGCTTTCCTCAGCCGGCGTCATCGCCCAATCATTTGTTGCTCCTGCTGCTCTCATGGTGCCACGATTCTTTTTTTAATGTTTAGAAATAGTATCATCCATGTTGTTTGAATCTAAAGTAGAAGTACTTTTAATGTTGTTTTTCTTCATTATTGTCATTGTCTGTTCTTAAGTTTTACCCCTATTTTAGATGGTAAGAACAATTAATGCAGTTTTGCACAAGTATTTTTACATGCTGATTATTCAATTCTGTCATTGTAATCTTTGTTGTTAGAAACAAAAGATGAAAACATAGGGGTTCTGTAAACTTTTATAATGCTATGAATTCTGTTTAAATTGTGAACTGTTTATTTTCTGTTGAGACCATTGCAAAATTGAGCTTTGGCGGGATTTGTGGGGGGTTATATTCATGGGTCCTTTAATTTGTACAGAACACAGACCTTATTTCTCTCTGTCAATTATTTAAAACATTGAACATTTGAAATGTTCAAAGAGAAAAGATGTTTCCCAAAACAACAATCTTAATGTTGAAAATAATTAGACATTAAAAGATCTGTTGTAATATATGGTGGATATTTTTCTTTGATTTCAAACATTACCTCTGAAATATATATTACCTTTTCTTTTTTATCTTACCATTAGTTTTAAATCTAGTGGATTGGTTTTCAACATTGTGCCTGCCAATATGCCTACAAAAACATCTGTAAGTGTCAAAATGAACTCAAGTGGTTAGCCATGATTTTGATCATGCCTTTATTTCTCCTTTCTTGAAAAAAAAAGTGTTATTTTGACAATTAGGCTTAACATTGTTTTGTAGATTATCTTTTAATGAACTGTTTTACATGTTAAATTAGGTGCCACTTAAATTTATTTTATTATACCATCAATAGCTGATTAAAAGAACCAAATATTTCTAGTATGCTTTGTGTATTGTGTTTTTGTTTTAAGAGAGGTTAGTAATGCTAGTATATGTGTAATACTTAGCTCAAGAAAAATTCTAAAATAGGAGCAGTATCATTAGACTCAATAAGTATATAGAACAATACAGATTATCCTACAAGCCAATTACTGATCAATAATGACTTATATGTAAAAATAATTTATAAGGAATATATAATTTCTGTTTATTCTAATAAAAAATGAATGGGCTTTTAAAGTCTGCATTCTTTTCTCCGTTACAAGTATTATACTACTGAAATGTATTTTTAGTAATGGTTCAGAAACATACGAAGAACCCATTCTTCTTTTCAAGTATATATGTTAGACTCTACCTGGTATTGGGTATGCAGTGGTGACAGGAGCACAGTCTTCCTGAAACTTAGTATAGTGGGGGGCAGCATGGTAACCAAATGCAGATTTATAAACAGTAGTTACATGCTGCCATGGAAAAGTACAAGGGCTGATGAATGAGAATCTAGTCTTAATTTAGCAGGGATTGGAGAAGGAAGGCCATTAATGGAAATAACATCTAAATAGACCAAGCAGATGAGTAGAGAGAGCAGACAGAGGGATATATACTGTGCAAAGGCTCAAAGGCTGGAAAGAATTTGGAAAGTTGGAACAACTAAACAAAATGAATGAGGGGCTGATGAGGCCGATTCGCTGGGCAGTAAATTCAAGGAATAACATCGTGGGTGTGTCTGTGTGTGGGTGTGGGGGGGGGATTTGTTTGTTTTTTTCCTGTTGATTTTTGTTGTTGTTGTTGTTGTTTTGAACCAGAGTCTCACTCTGTTGCCCAGGCTGTACAGTGGCGTAATCTCAGCTCACTGCAACTTTCGCCTCCTGGGTTTAAGTGATTCCCCTGTCTCAGACTCCTGGGTAATTGGGATTGCAGGCACATGCCACCATGCCCAGCTAATTTTTCTATTTTTAGTAGGGATGGGGTTTCACCATGTTGGCTGGACTGGTCTCAAACTCCTGACCTCAAGTGATCTGCCCACCTCAGTTTCCCAAAGTGTGGGATTACAGGTCTGAGCCACCGTGCCCGACCAAAACCACATTGTACTTGAAAGAAGAGGACTATAATGTAATACAAACAGTAGAGCCCCGCCTACCTATGAGGGATACGTTCAAAGACCCCCAGTGGATGCCTAAAACTGTGAGTAGTACCAAATTATATATATGCTGTTTTTTCCTATACATATATACCTGTGCTAAAGTATAATTTATAAATGAGGCATAGTAAGAGATTAATAACAACTAATAAAATAGATCAGTTATAACAATATACTATAATAAAAATTATGTGAATGTGCTCTTTCTCT
Organism: Cheracebus regulus; assembly: GCA_963574635.1. Taxonomy (NCBI): domain Eukaryota; kingdom Metazoa; phylum Chordata; class Mammalia; order Primates; family Pitheciidae; genus Cheracebus; species Cheracebus regulus. The sequence goes on from CAUYQU010001019.1 coordinate 42,668, forward strand.
CAAAATATCTTCTATTGTACTTTGTTTTCCCTTGTTGGGATCATAGGAGATGGCACAATGCCTCCATGATGAGTTGCAGTGAGGTGATGTAGATATTGTGATGTAGCGATGGGCTACTGTTGACCTTCTGTATTCCTGAGTTTATGTAATGGTTTGGTGCCACTCATTTCAAGGGATTCCTTGCTGAAGTGTTTGCATGGGCTGAGTGCTTTCTGAAGTGACATATGGCTGTTAATCACAAGATGTTTTCTGCTCATATCTTCCACCCATAAATGTAATGCCTTTTCCATCTTAACTAAGCACTTACAATGCACTGTGGCCATAGCTTTTGCAGTTTGTGGTATGACAGCAAAACTAGCATGAATTTCTTCTTCCTCCTTCAAAATTTCACTGATTTGTTCTTACCGTCAATCTTAGCAACATCAGCATACGATTTTTAAAATTTCCTTCCATAGAACTTTCACCTTTTCATTTGAAATGAGTACTTTACAGTTTCCCGTTGGCATATCTGAATTGCCAGCATCACTACTCTTGTGTTTTGGGGCCACTATTAAGTAAAATAAGGGTTCCTTGAACACAAGCACTGAGATACGAGGCAGTTGATCTGATAACCACTCAATCTGATAACCAAGACAGCTACTAAGTGACTAACAGGCAGGTACTACAGAGAGTGTGGAGACACAGGACAAGGGGATGATTCACATTCTAGGCAGGACAGGGCAGGATAGCATGATGTCTCATTATGGTACTGAGAGGTGCTTGCAATTTAAACCTCATGAATTGTTTCTGGAATTTTCAATTTCATAGTTTTAGGGCAGGTTTGGCCTCCAGTAACTAAAACGGTGGAAAATGAAACCACAGATACGGGGAGACTACTGTATTATGCTTAAGAAAGCCCTAATGAGAGCACAGGAGAGTGGCTAAAGCTATATACTCTGAATTTTAAAACTCAGTGGATGGAAAGTGCATGGCAGAACAAGACATTTAAATGGGTAGGGGGCCTATTTAACATATTTTTAATATACGAATTGATTAATATAGTTGAATAGGGATGCAAGAATATCTGAGGCATTTTTGAGAAAATAACATGCTGAGAGAGGAGTCTTTTTCCCGCCAGATGTTAGAACATTACAAAGCTACTGTGATAAAAATATATAGCATTGCTATGAGAAAGAATAAATACATAAGAGAAATGGAATAGACCTTCCAGAAATAGATGCAAGCATATTTGGGAACTTAACATAGGCTTATATAATCTTAGGGAAAGCCTTCATCAAAACAGGAAACTCAGGAACCTAAGGAAAAATGTTCAGATTGAACTGAGTTAATATATACATATTTAATATTATGAACAGTTTTTTTAAAAAGCCTGAGAAAACAAACTTGGGAAAAAATATTTCAACACATATCCCTAATGCACAAAAAGCAAATAAAGTGACAAGTAATAGAAAAATGGGTAAAAAATTAATATATATCAAGCAATCCACAGGAGAAGAAATCAATGACCCAAAACATGAAAAGTATTCACCTTTCCCTATAGACAAAAAAAAAAAAAAAATAGCAAAGAGTGAGATACCACTTCTCATCTCTTAGACTGGTAAATATGAAAAGATCAGTGCTATCAAGAATGTGGAGAAATAGACACTTTGATAACTGCTGCTTACAGTGTGAATTACTACAATTTGGAGGGGAAGCAATTTTACAATATCTGTTAAAAGTTGTATTTGCAAATCCTTTGACCTACCAGAAATCACACTACAAAAAGCAAAAAGAAGGCCAGGCACAGTGGCTCACACCTGTAATCCCAGTACTTTGGGAGGCCAAGGCGGGTGGATCACCTGATGTCAGGAGTTTAAGACCAGCCTGGCCAACGTGCCAAAACCCCATCTCTACTAAAAATACAAAAATTAGCTTGGTGTGGTGGCAGGCACCTGTAATCCCAGCTACTCAGGAGGCTGAGGCAGGAGAGTCACTTGAACCCAGGGAGTAGAGGTTGCAGTGAGCTGAGATCGTGCCACCATACTCCAGTCTGGGTGACTGTCTCAAAATAAAATAAAATAAAATAAAAAGGCAGCCCTATTTCATATGTAATTGAAAACAACCTGAAGGTCTTTTAATAGCATAAGATGATATCTATGAAATAGAAGAGAGGAAGAAATCAAATTTAAAACTATATACATTTGTTGATCTATACCAAGGACAAAATATGTAAGGGTGTATATCAAATGGTTAACATAGATCACTAGAAGAGAACTTTGAAGTTTTCTTTATGTATTTTGTATTTACATTTTTAAGAGTATACGGTTTTTAAAGTATTTTTAAGAAATGAGTTATAGCAGTTACTGAGAATAAATTGCTGTTTCAAACATACCTGAGAACTGAGTATATTTAGTGATTGATAATTTTAGGAATCCACAGTATAAATCATGGTCAGTATACTTTTGGGGAAGGATAATTGAGATGTTGACATAATTTTACAGGCTCGGTCTTTAGACACCATGTGAACATCTACACTGACACAAATACCAACATTGTAAAAGAAAGAATAACTGTGTTTTCATTAGATGCCAGAGTCATGTACTGTACAAGCTAAAAGATTTCCTCTTTGGAAAATGCTTCCAGAATTTAGCGAAAGAAGAGATTATTGGCTTTGTAACTTGATGCCCACTTTTTCCTCTAAAGGTTGAAAAGTAATTTTGCTTGGAAACACCAACAACCATTAGTCTAGATGTTTTTGTAGAATTGCATTCATCTTTCTAGAGTCTATCTGAGAAGAGAAGATCTGAGTGACCTTTATACACAGCATCCATCAATCTTCTTTCACCTTTCTTAGGCCTTTTTTCTGGCTTTGCCATTTTATTTTTTATCAAAGTGATAAGTGCATGCAGTTTTTATTTAAACAATTTTATTGGTATAATTTACATACTATAAAATTTGCCTGTTTTTAAGGATACAATTCAATGATACAGTGAATTTACAGAGTTATGCAGCTGTCCCTACTATGCAATTTTAGAACATTTGCATCACCCCCTAAAGATTCCTTGTGCCCATTTGTAGTCACTCCCATTCCCACACCCAACCTCACAAGTCTACTTTTATCTCAGTAGTGTTGCCTTTATTAGGCATTTCACATAAATGAAATCACAGTATTTAATCTTTTTGCATCTGGCTGTTTTTTAAAAAACATGTTTTGAGACAATACCATGTGCTTCATTCCTTTTTAATGCTGATTAATATTCTATTAATATGGATATACCATATTTTCTTCATTCATCTGTTCATGGACACGAGTTATTTTCAATTTTTGTTGTTGTTGTTGATACTATGATAGTACTATGAGCATTTGCATGTAAGTCTTTGTGTGGACATAGGTTTTTGTTTCTCTTGGATAGACACCTAGCAATGGAATCTCTGGGTCAGATCATACAAACCATTCTAGTGGGTATGAACTGTTGGTTTCTTGTTTTAATATATGTTTTCCTAATATATATTAAATTAGGAAATATATAATTTAATATATTAGATTACACACACACACACACACACACGATGTTGTGTGATGTGAGGTAAAAGTCTTGGTGTATCTCCTTGTGTGTAGATATTTACTTGTCCTTGCACCATTAGTTGAAAATACTATTCTTTTCCCATTGAAATGCCTTTGTGCCTTTGTTCTTATACCAGTACCATACCATTTTGATGCTGTGGCTTTATCGCATGTTTTAAGCCCTCCAGCTCTGTTCTTTTTCAAGAGTGATTTTGCTCTTCTGGGTCTTTTGCATTTGATATAAATTTTGGGATCAGGGCTGGCATCAGCAAAATGGCAGAGTTTCATCTTCAAACACCCATTTCTCCACAGAATCATCAAAAAACAAATAGGAACTATCGGAATGAACTTTGTCAGAACTCTGGAAAACATAGGTCTACATCAGTCAGGTAAATAGCAGATAAAAAAAAAAGGCAAATTAAAAATGGTAGGAAAGCTCTGTGCTGTTTTTACTTGTCCTTGCCCATCCCCTTTCCAGGTAAACGGCAATCTTGAAGAAAGAAACCTGCATTGCCAATGTGGGACCCTAGTCTCTGGTCCTAAAAGGAACAGAGCAGACCTTAGTTGCAAATTATTGTGGTTTTTCTATTTTAACCTCTCAATGGCTACCTGAAGGGCTGGCACACAGTGCTCATCTGTGTTTTATCTAACTCAGAATTCAACTAGGATGGAAAAGTGGTAAGCATTGCTTAGAAACATTATAATGAGAACAGAAAAACCACAACTGCTTGGAGCAGAAGATGACATACAGTTGAGGCATATAATAATCTAAAGCCAGGGAGGAAGAACAGAGGAGAGTTTCTTTGAGAAATTTGGTCATTCAAAAGTGTATATTAGGGAATATAGAAAGCCATAAACACGTTCAGGGCAGGACACATGCCCAGAAAAGTCTGGAGAAGATCCTAAGGTCTCACCTTTGGCTGATCTCTAGGTTTAGTGCAAGAAGAGAAGGCTGAGGTCAGCTCAGAGCTCTGTGTGTGTTTGTGTGAGTGTGTGTGTGTGTAATCCTAGGAATTAAGGGAATCTCTGTCAAAACACTGGCTGAACACAATCTAAAGGAACAGAGACTTCAGTAACTAATATAAGGTATACAGTTTTTGCAAAAACAAAACAAAAAAAGGTTGAAAAAATCAGTAACATAATCTTAGCCATCAACAATCAAGAACAGCAAGCCCTAGGAAAAAGAAAAACTGATTTACAGAGTTTCCACATTATAATCAAATGTTCATTTTCGATAACAGCAACAAATTACAAAGAAACAGGAAATTATGGTCTCAGAGGAAGGAAAAAAAGAAAAAGACTAAAGCCATCCCTGAAAAGATGATATATCAGACTTACTAGACAAGGACTTTAAATCAACTGTCTCAAATATGCTCAAAGAGCTTAAGGAAACCAGGAAAATGATGTATGAACAAAAGAATATCCATGAAGAGAAATGATAAAAAGGAACCAAATAGAAATTCTGGAGCTGAAAAGTACAGTGACTAAAATGAAAAATTTACAGGGGAATTCAGCAGAAGATTTGAGCAAGCAGAAGGAAGAATCAGTGAACTTGAAGATAGATGACTGAAATTATTCAGTCTGAGGAGCAGAAAGGAAAAGGAAGAAAAGTGAACAAAGCCTAAGGGACCTGTGGGACCACCATCAAGTGGACCAACATGCATTATGGGAGTCCCAGAAAGAGACAGAATATTTGAAGAAATAATCAAAAACTTCCAAAGATTGATGAAAGGAATGAATCTACAAATCCAAGAAGCTTAATCCATTCAAAGCTGGATAAACACAAAAGGGATCTACACTGAGACACATATCAAACTGTCAAAAGACAAAGATGGAGCATCTTGAAAGCATCAAGAGAGAAGTTATTCATCATGTACAAGGGATCCTCAGTAACATTAAAAGCTGATTTCTTACAAAAATTTTACTGGTCAAAAAAAAAATGAGATAACATTTACTTAAAGTACTAAAAGAAAAAACTTAAGAATATCTGGCAAAATTATTTTTCAAATATGAAGGAGAAATTAAGACATAACTAGATAAGCAAAAGTGGAGGAAGAATATTACCCAAAGGCCTTTCCCTTTAAAAAGTGCTACATGTCCAGATGCAGTGGCTCATACCTGTAATTCCAGCACTTTGGGAGGCCAGGGTGTGCAGATCACTTGAGGCCAGGAGTTCAAGACCAGCTGGCCAACATGGTGAAACCTCATCTCTACCAAAAATACAAACAATAGCCAGGCATGGTGGCAGGTGCTTGTAATCCCAGGTACTAGGGTGGCTGAGGCAGGAGAATCACTTGGACCTGGGAGGCAGAGGTTGCAGTGAGCCAGGATTGCACCACTGCACTCCAGCCTGGGTGTCTCAAAAAGCGAAACAAAATAAGCATATTCTTTAAAAAAAAAAAAAATATGGGAATGGGGCTGGGCACCGTGGCTCATGCCTATAATCCCAGCACTTTGGGAGGCAGAAGTGGATGGAGTGCTTGAGACCAGGAGCTGGAGACCAGCCTGGCCTACATGGTGAAACCTCATCTGTACTAAAAATAAAAAAAATTAGCCAGGCATGGTGGCATACACCTGTAATTTCAGCTACTCAGGAAGCTGAGGCAGCAGAATCACTTTTACCGGGTAGACGGAGGTTGTAGTGAGCCAAGATTGTACTCCAGCCTGGGTGACAAAGCAAGAATGTCTCAAAAAACACTCAAAAAAAGTGCTACAGGGAGTCTCCCAGTTTGAAATGAAACTAGCCAGTAACTTCAAGCTGAATGAAGAAATAAAGTTCTCCAGTAAAGATAAAAGCCAGTATCAATGTATTTCTGGTTTGCAACTCCACTTTTTCTTTTCTACAAGATTTAAAAGACAAATGCATAAAAAATAATAAAAATTTATGCTATTGGGTACACTGCATTAAAAAGTAATTTGTGGCAATGACAAGGTCAGGAAAGAGCTGTATAGGAGCAAAATTTTTGTACATTATTGAAGCTAAGTTAGTATCAATTAAGATAATACTGTTACAAATTCAGGATGTTAATTGTAATCTTCATGGTAACCATTAAGAAAATATGTAAAATATATGCACCAAAGGAAATGATAAGGAAATTAAATAGAACCCTACAAAAAAAAAATCAGCTAAGGACAAAAGAAGGCAGTAATGAAGGAAATTAGGTATAAGAGATAATCCAACTATATGCTATTCTACAAGCAACTCACTTTAAAGATACAAATAGGCTGAAAGTAAAAGGGTGGAAAAAGTTATTCCACAAAATAGGCTTTAAATTTAAAACTGTTACAAGAGACAAAGAAGGGAATTATCTATTGATAAAAGGGTCAATTCATCCAGAAGATGTAACAATTTATTTCATACTCAGCAAACGACAGAGCCCCAGCAAAATATATGAAGCAAACACTGATAGAATTGAATGGAGAAATGATTCCACAATAATAGAAACTTCAATACCCCAGATAACATGCAATGGGAATGAATACTAAGGGTGTGGAATAATGGTAGAAGGAAAATGAAGTTGGATTGGGGCAAATGTATTGTTATAAGCCCACTAAACATTGAAGGTTGTGGCTCAGGGAAAGGGCTCTTGCTGTTTGGCTTGTTCAAATGTGGATCAAAAAATGGCCCACTGTGAGTGAATTAGAAATGCTCTACCTGACCTGCCTTGATATGTAGATAAAGTGAGTCAAAGGCTTAGAGAGACTGGAATGTTAGAGTGGATTTAAGACCTGCTTACCCACACTGGATGGGTCCAAAAGACATCTTTCACTGATTCTTTGAAAAATAAATTTGTGAGAGGAGCCCCACCATCCTTGATGAGCTGGTAATTGCTCTTCTCTCTTGGCCAGAACTTACAGTGGGAACCATAGCCACTCAATGGAAAACCTAAATGCAATGGTGATATTTTGATTCCTAGGTAGCAGGGGCCAAGTAGTGGCACTCAACTACCAAAGGCAAGGTGGGTGTAGTGCTGTAATGGACAGCAGAGTCAAAACAGCATGGGGAATAGTCTGACTCACGAAGACCTATGGTGTTGGCTAGTTAATCATGGTGTTCCTTAGAAGTGAAATAGATAGGAAATCTACTAAATTCTTCCTTGATCTGTTTAAGCAAAAAAGTTCTAAGTCAAGTGAACAAAAATCGTACTCAAATTATAAAAACAGAGTCATGGCCCCATAATCAATTCCAGACTTAAGCCATTTTACAGAACCAGACCTCTTGAATGAAGAAGAGACCAGGTACCCTCAAGAAAGGATCCTGGTACACTACCAATTTATACTCTTATATTTCTCCCAGCCTTCCCTAAAAGGATCTACGAGCTTTTACCAAGGTAACTGCATTGTCTAAAAGAAAATAATTACACTTTGTGGGGACTACTGAACACTGACTCTGTGTGCTCCATGCCACTCCACTCAGGCCTGTGGGGAAAGCCTGCAGCCCGCTTCCCACGGGCGAAGCCCGAGTTCCTCATTCCCTGTGACTTCTGGTAGCACACTCACCGTGCTGGCCAGGGATGAGGCTGGAAGCTCCAGAGGTAGACTCTCCAACATGCCACCAGCCACACCCCCAGAGCAGGACACAGAGGCTTCAGCAGCTCCCAGCTCTCCAGCTGCGGAGGGATGCTGAGATGGAGCTTGAGAAGCAGCGACACCATCACTCCCGTTCCTGCACATTCCCATCCCTTTCGTCTCTGAAAACCTCAAGTAGGTGTCTGCCAGCAGCGGTGCTCGAGGCTCGAACCAGCTGTCCTGGGTTCCTGTTTTGGTTCCCTTCCATACAGAGGGTTTTCTACGGATCACTGCCAAACACTGGGACCATCTCCTCTGTCCAGAGGTCTTCAGCAGGAAGATGCCAGCTGGCATCACTGCACTGTGATGGGGGCCCTTTCCTTTGCTGACTCTGCTGCTTCTCTGGGCCTCCCCTCAGTGATGAGACCAAGAGATGGGAGACAGGCCTGGTGCTGCTGGCTGCTGCTTCTCCAGAGAAACCCTGGGACGCCTTTGTTCTGCCTGGTTTCCTGGGCTGGGCTCAGGAAACCTGCCCAGTTCAGGCCTGTGATGGGTCCAAGCTGCCCCTGTGCTGCTTCTGTCAAGCCAGGTGTGGACATTCCAAGTTCATAAGCATGAACAAAAGAAAAGAGGAACCCAATGGATGTAACAGAACTGACTCCAGTTGAGTGTGTAGGTTTTTGCTAAACTGTTTATTCATCCCTTTTGGCTGTGGTTTGCATGAATGGCCATAGTTACCCCAGGTGTGGGGAATGAGAGCACGTTGCTTGATAGAGTCTGATGAATTGGGAGCGACCCATCATTGCAACTGGGGATTGTTTTGCCGGGAAAGAATGTTTTTATTTGGGGGACCAGCAAAATCTCTAGTGTGAAATTTCAAATAGTTGTTTTATCTTTGGTTTGGTTTACCCAAAAAAGACAGAAAAAAAAGTAAAAAAAAAAAAAAAAAAAGAATTTTGGAGCAAGGCCCTGCCAACATCCTTGGATAAGTTCTCTCTCTCTCTCTCTCTCTTTTTTTTTTTAAATGGGGTTTCACCATGATGGCCAGGCTGGTCTTGAACTCCTGACCTCAGGTGATCCACCCACCTCGGCCTCCCAAAGTTCTAGGATTACAGGCGTGAGCCACCGCGCCCGGCCAGCTTCTCTCTTTTTGAGAGACAACTCTTGGCCTACTATTGGGCTTTAGCAGAGACTAAATGCTTGACCATGGGCCACCAAATTACCATGCAACACTTGCTGCCCACCATGAACTGATGTTATCTGACCCACCAAGATGTAAGTTGGGCGTGCATTGCAACACAACATCCCATTCTCAAATAGAAGTGGTATATATATATATGATTAGGCCCTAAGAGGCCCTGAAGGCACAAGTAAATTACTTGAAGTGGTCTAAATGCCCGTGATCCCCACTCCTTCTACACTGCCAGCTCTTTCTCAGCCTGCACCTGTGGCTTCATGGGGAGTTTCCTATTATCAGCTGACACCGAAAAAGAAGACTGGGCCTGGTTCCGCATGATACGCAGCACCACCTGAAAGTGGACAGCTACAACACCACAGTCCCTCACTGGGGCACCCCTGAAGGACAGTGGTAAAGAGAAATCCTCCCAGTGGGGCATAACTCTGCATAGTAGACTTGGTTATGCACTTTGCTTAGAAGGAGAAATGGCCAGATGTGCAATTAAATATTAATTCATGGGCTGTAGCCAGTGGTTTGGATGGCCCAACATGATTGGAAATTTAGTGACAAAGGAATCTGGAGAAGAAGGGCCAGGCATGATGGCTCTTGCTTGTAATCCTAGCACTTTGGGAGGCCGAGGCAGGCAGATCGCTTGAGCTCAGGAGTTCAAGACCAGCCTGGGCAACATGACAAAACCCTGTCTCTATTATATTTTTGGTTTTTTTTTTTTTTTTGAGACAGTCTCACTCTGTCACCCAAGCTGAAGTGCAGTGGTGCAATCTCAGCTCACTACAACCTCCACCTCCTGGATTCAAGTGATTCTCCTGCTTCATTCAGCCTCCCAAGTAGCTGGGAGTACAGGTGCCTGCCACCACACCTGGATAATTTTTGTTATTTTAGCAGAGACAGGGTTTCACCATGTTGGCCAGGCTGGTCTCGAACTCCTGACCTCAAGTGATCCACCTGCCTCAGCCTCCCAAAGTGCTGGGATTACAGGCGTGAGCCACTGTGCCCAGCTCCTCTATTATAATTTGAAAAAAAAAAAAAAAAAGAAATTGGGTAACAGGTGATCTCTCTGAATGGACAAAAAGGACAAAGATATTTGTGTCCCATGTGAATGTTCATTGAAGGGGACCTCAACAGAGGATTTTGTTAATTAATTAATTTTATTTCTGAGACAAGATAGTATTTGTCACCCAGGCTGGAATGCAGAAGTTTGATCATAGCTCACTGCAACCTTAAACTCCTGGGTTCAAGCAATCATCACATCTCAGCCTCCTGAATAACTGGGACTACAGGTGCATGCCACCATGCCTGGCTTATTTATTTACTTTGTAGAGATGAAGTTTTATTATATTGACCAGGCTGGCCTCAAACTCCAGGGCTCAAGCAATTCTTCCTGCCTCGGCCTCCCAATGTGCTGGGATTGCAGGCATGTGCCACGGCACCCAGCCAACAGAGAAGGATTTTAATAATAAAATGGATAGGCTGACCCATTCTGTAGATATCAGTCAGATTCTTTCCCCAGCCACCACTGTCATTACCCAACGAGCTCATGAATAAAATAGCTGTGGTGGCAAGGATGGAGATTACACATGGGCTCAGCAACATGAACTTCAACTCGCCAAGGCCAACCTGGCCCCCAGTATGGCACCTTCCCTGGAGTGATCAGTCAGCTACCTGGGGGCAGGTTGGTTACATTGGATTGCTTCCATCATAGAAGGGGCAGCAGTTTGTCCGTACTAAAACAGACGCTTACTCTGGATGTGGATTTGTCTTCCCTGAACACAATACTTCTGCCAAAAGTACTATGTGTGGAGTTACAGAATGCCTTATCCACCATCGTGGTATTCCACACAGCATTGTGTTCTGATTAAAGAATTCAATGTTACCGCCAAAGAAGTGCAGCAATGGGCTTATGCTTATGGAATGTTTTGGTTTTACTACGTTCCCCACTATATTCAGAAGCAGCTGGCTTGACAGAGCCTTTTGAAGAATCAGTTGTGGTACCAGCTAGAAGGCAATACCTTGCAGCACTTGCAGGAAGCTTCTCCAGAAGGCTGGAAATGCTCTGAATCAGTGTCCAATATATGGTGCTCACTCTCCCATAGCTGGGATTCACAGATCCAGGAATCAGAGGTAGACATGGGAGTGGCATGACTCTTACCCTTAGCAACCCATTCACAAAATGTTTGCTTACTCTTCCCAGGACTTTATGCTTTGCTGGCCTAGAGATCTTAGTTCCAGAGGAGGAATGCTTCTGCTAGGAGACACAGTGATCCCGTTGAAGTGGACTTAAGATTGCTGCCCAGCCATTATAGGCTCCTCGTGTCTCTGAGTCAACAAGCTAAGAAGGAAGTTACATTGCTGGTTGGGGCGGTTGATTTGCATTACCAAGGGGAAACTGGACTGCCACTCCACTACCTTACAAAGGAGGACTGTCTGGAATACAGATCACTTAGGATGCCTCAGCTTTCCCACGCCTTGTGATTAAGGTTAGGGTAAAACTACAACCACCCAATCCAGGCAGGACTACTAACCACCAGACCCTTCAGGAATGGCGGTTTAGGCCACTCCACCAGGTAAAGAATCATGACTACTGACTTGTGTGTTGAAGTCAAAAGGAATACAGAATGGATAGTAGCAGATGTCAGTTATAAAAACAGGAAGAAGGGCTGTAATCACCATATGGCCTCTTTTTTTTTTTTTTTTGAGACAGAATTGTCTAGGCTGGACTACAGTGGCATGATCTTGGCTCACTACAGCCTGTGCCTCAGCCTCCTGGGTAGCTGGGATTATAGGCACATATAACCATGCCTGGCTAATTTTTGTATTTTTAATAGAGATGCAGTTTCACCATGTCAGCCAGGCTGGTCTCGAACTCCTGACCTCAGATGATCCACATGCTTCAGCCTCCCAAAGTGCTGGGATTACAGGTATGAGCCACTGTGCCCAGCCTACTTTTAAAATAAGCATGTTTGTGTGTATACGTACACATTTTGGGCAAAAAAATGTTTGCTTTATTTCCTCTTATTCCCTTATTACATAAGATATACTGACCTTATATATGGTATTTGAGTATTGTTAATCCTATGTCATAGTATTTAAGTTATGGACTATCAGAAGAGTAAACATCATTCAAAGACTTTACCTCCTCTTCTGGGAGGCAAACACCCTGGGATTAGTGCATTTTCAGTTGTATGCAGGATATTAATAGCATGTTAGGCAGAATTATACCCTTGTTGTCATCTTGACATGGAAATTAAGTATGGTTTAAGATGTTTATGGGTGCCAAGTTGACAAGGGGTGGACTTGTGATGGTTCATTTTTTCTTTTTTTTGAGACAGAGTTTCACTCTTGTCGCCCAGGCTGGAGATCTCGGCTCACTGCAACCTCCGCATCCCGGGTTCAAGCAATTCTGCTCCCTCAGCCTCCCAAGTAGCTGGGATTACAGGCATGGGCCACCATGCCCAGCTAATTTTGTATTTTTACTAGAGACAGGGTTTCTCCATGTTGGTCAGGCTGGTCTCGAACTCCTGACCTCAGGTGATCTGCCCACCTCGGCCTCCCAAAGTGCTGGGATTGAAGTGTAAGCCGCTGCTCCTGGACTGGTTAATTTTTTTTTCGAGACAGGGTCTCACTCTGTCACCCAGGGTAGAGTGCAGTGGTGTGATCATGGCTCACTGCAGCCTCAAACTCCTCAGGCTCAGGTGATCTCCCCACCTTAGCCTCCTGAGCATCAAGGACTACGGGCATGTACCACCACAGCTGGCTAATTTTTAAATTTATTTGCAGAGATGGAGTTTTGCCATGTTGCCTAGGCTGGTCTCAAACTGCTGGCCTCAAGTGGTCCACCCACTTCTGCCTCCATAAGCAAAGATTACAGGAGTGAGCCCCTGTACCTGGCCTGATGATTAACTTTGTCAACTTGATTGGGCTAAGGGATGCCTAGTTAGCTGGGAAAACATTATTTCTGGGTGTATCTCTGCGAAGGGGGTTTCTGAAAGAGATTAGTATTTGAGTCAGTAGACTGAGTAAAGCAGATGTCCTTCACCAACGTGGACAGGCATTATCCTATCCTTTGAGTGCCTTAATAGAACCAAAAGGTGGAGGAAGGATGAATTTGCCATCTCTGGTTGAGCCAGGATTTTCTCCTGTCCTTTGACATCAGCACTCCCAGTTTTTTTCCTGCATTTTCTCCTGTCCTTTGACATCAGCACTCCCAGTTCTCAGGCCATCAAACTTGTACCGAGACTCACACATCGGCTCCCCAGTTTTCCGACCTTCAGACTTGGACAGGACCCGCACCAGCAGCTTTCACGGGCCCCATCCAAGTCTGGTGCAGGTCCTGTCCAAGTCTGAAGGTCGGAAAACTGATCATAGGACTTCTCACCCTCCATAATTGCATGAGCCAATCCAACAAAACAAATCCTCATTTCATTTATATATGTATGAATGTGTATATATGTGTGTGTGTGTGTGTGTGTGTGTGTGTGTGTGTGTGTGTGTGTGTGTGTGTATTCTGTTTCTCTGGAGAACCCTATCATTTGATCATTGGTTGGCCTTTCAAATCTAAGACTAAGGCAATGGAAAGTTATATGGAACTCTGCATTCCTTTTTTTTTTTCTGAAGCAGAGTCTTGCTCTGTCACCCAGGCTGGAGTGCAGTGGAGTGATCTCAGCTCATTGTAACCTCTGCCTCCTGGGTTCAAGCGATTCTCCTGTCTCAGCCTCCCAAGTAGCTGGGATTACAGGTGCACGCCACCACTCCCGGCTAATTTTTGTATTTTTAATAGAGACGGGGTTTCACCATGTTGGCCAGGCTGGTCTCAAACTCCTAACCTCGTGAACTGCCCGCCTTGGCCTCCCAAAGTGCTGGGATTACAGGCGTGAGCCACCGCGCTTGGCCGGAACTCTGCATTCTTGGGAGAAGTTTATTAATTAATTGGTGTTATTTGGGGATGAGTGAAGAGAGAGCCAACTAGTTTGCTGGTGAACTGGGGGAGGGCAGAGGTCCCCAGAAGCAAAATTTAAGGTTCTTGTCTTTGGGATCCTTTCCTCTCCTTAGAGAAGACCCTTTAGCTTTCTGCCTGAGGAGCTGATGCCTATTTGTCAGGCTTTATTCTTGCCAAGATAGGGGTGTTAACTCCTGCAGATGAACTTTCAGTTAATCCTTTTTACCAGTGCCACAACTCACTACAGCCCCATGCTATACCTGGGTTTCTCCATCCACAGCCCCTTTAGGGACCCTAGTGCCAGTCTTAATTGGCTGTGACCCCCAGGTCCTTTCTGATTTTTCCCAGCAGTGGTGCAATGATTGCGCAGATGCAGTGATCTTACCTGAGCCTGCATATAACCAGTGGCCTAACTGTAAGATGGTTTGCCAGCATCAGCAATAAGACTGGGAGTGGGGCTAAAAATCAAGTTCTCTTAAGGCTAGATCTTGATTCCCTGCTCTAAGCTGACCAACTTAATCTGAAAAGAATTTGCCGCATGTAAATATTTTAGGATTATAGTCATCTGTATACACACTTACATTAAAAGTAGTTCTGCTCCCATTAACTTAGTCTAAAAGAGTCACCTAAGAATGCCAGACGTTATTTTGTTCAAATGCCATGGTTATTTTAGTTTAGAAGCATTTCTTTCAAAGCCGCTTCTCTCTTCACAACAGTAGAGCTCTGGCAGTGAATTAAGTGGTCGAAGATTCAGCAAAACTGTGGCTAATTTCTGGTTCCAATCTGGAATTAAAAACAAATTAAGGATTTAAGACTACTCACTCCTAATTTTTAACACACTGTCCTTTTAGCAATTGTGCACAATAACAAAATAACTTATGGGGTTTAAGACAAATGAATGCATTTAAAATGTTGGAAAAGGACTCGGTCAAAAGGTTGCTTTTTTGGTTCAGTCTCTGAATAAGAAGCATATTATTGAATTATGCCAAAATAGAAGATGAAACAAATCACATACCTTTGCATTTTGACATCTCATTCTGTACTCCCAAACGTTTTTGGTCTTACATTATCAGTGCACCATTTTGTATCACACTGCAGTTGTTGCCATCCCTAAATTCTTTTTTTCTCTTTTTAGAGGTTTCTTTGTTTTTTCAAATTGTATCGACTATAAACCTTTGGATTGAAAAAGTTCAGTGAACCCCAAACAGAATAAACAAAGTTTAAAACCATACAAAATCAATCACTGTATTACTTAGGAATAGATAAATATATAGTAAAAACAATCAATAGCAAAGGCAAGATGAACACAAATTCAGGACAGAGGGTATGTCTGGGGAGAAAGATGGTGAACCCAAAGGCTTTAAGTATACTAGTCAGTTATTTTTCACAACTGATCTAAGGAATAAATAAGTATTTTTATTATTGCTCTTTAAACTGAATATATAGAAAATGTTTTTGTCAGGTATGATAGATATCACAATAAATAGAAAATAGGCCGGACATGGTGGCTCAAGCCTGTAATCCCAGCACTTTGGGAGGCCGAGGCAGGTGGATCATTTGCGGTCAGGAGTTCAAGACCAGTTTGGCCAACATGGTGAAACCCCATCTCTACTAAAAACACAAAAATTAGCCAGGCATGGTGGCAGGCTCCTGTAATCCCAGCTACTCGGGAGGTTGAGGCAGGAGAATTGCTTAAACCCGGGAGGCACAGGTTGCAGTGAGCCGAGGTCTCGCCATTGCACTCTAGCCTGGGCAACAAGAACGAAACTTCGTCTCAAAAAAAAGGAAAATAAATCAGTGAAGTTCATCCATTCTTCTTACAATAACACAAACCAGAAACCTAGGGGTCACGCTTGACCACTGTCTCACCAACCAAATCCAATTAATTATCACTCTCTATCTCTCCCACTCCACGCCCACTGCCACGCCCCTGCCCAAGCCACCTGGACTCACCCGAAACACTGATATCCTTTCACCTTGCTTAGACTCCTGCTGTCATCCAACCTCCACACAACAGCCAAAGAACACACTTTAAACCTTATCTTTCTTCAACTGGGAGTCCATTTCACCATCCCCTTTGCTATCAGAAGCAACAGAGTGACAAGTACATTGCCTAAGGCTACACAGCCAGGAAACGGCACAGGCAGAATTCAAAATCTCCTGGTCTTACTTGAGAGTTCACATGTCTTATCCACCCACCATCCTGCCATCCGTAACTTCATACCTATTGGTGTTCCTTCGTATTTTATAACCTCTAATCTATAATCATTAACAGTTTTGCTTATCTAAAGATAAGGATTCAAAGAGGACTTTAATACAATTATTGCTCAAGGAACCAAAGACTAGTGTTTCAATAGCATTGTAACAAAACTTTTTTTTTTTTGAGACGATGTCTTACTCTGTCATCCAGGCTGGAGTGCAGTGGTGCCATCTTGGCTCACTGCAATCTCTGCCTTCCGGGTTCAAGAGATTCTCCTGCCTCAGCCAAATAGCTGGGATTACAGGTGCCCACAACCACCACCCCTGGCTAATTTTTGTATTTTTAGCAGAGATGGGGTTTTGCCATGTTGGCCAGGCTAGTCTGGAACTCCTGACCTCAAGTGATCTGCCCACCTTGGCCTCCTAAAGTGCTAGGAGGGTCCTAATAATATAATAAAGTTTTGTTACATTGTAACAAAACTTTATTATATTATTAGGTGAATATTACGGTTTATTACATGAACTCTAATATTCAAAGTAATTCTCAGTGGTACATTGATATTGCCATCTCTAAAAGATTAATTTGCCTAAGTATACATAGCTTGTAAGAGGTACAATCCACATCTAACACAGAACAGACTCCAAAATCATCAATCTTTCACTGTTCTAGTCTACCTTCCTTAGTGCTTCAAGAGTATCTCAAGAAATAAACATTTCCGGATATTAAGAATGGACATTTCACTAACCCAAGGAGTATGACTAGAAATGAAATCTTTGAGGATTTTTTAGATTGAATCAAGTGTGATTCTGTCTGTAGTTAGCAACGACATGACTTTCCAAGGTTCACTGTGGAGTCAAATAGCAACGCCTCAGCCTCCCAAAGTGCTGGGATTACAGGCGTGAGCACCGCACCCAACCACTTATTTTTATCCTTTTTGCAGTTGAGAATATTGAGAGTTAGAGAGCCTAAGGACCATGCTGTTGGTAAAGACATATATTTTATCTTGGAAAAATGAGTTATTTGAATTATTTGGTACCAGAGTAAGTAATACAAGGGTAACTTTCTTCTGAGGGTCCATCTCATCTCTAAGTATGCTGTGTTCTGGAAATATAATAAAGTAGTTTATAAGTGTGAGGAATTCCACTCAGCAACTCTTCGTGATCCTTGTAGGATGTACAATGGGGTTGAATCATACACAATTTAACCAGGTGAACTCAACAGTAAATGTGAGAACAGTGGATGTTATCAACCCTGAAATGTGCTCCACAGATCGGGGATGCTATGGAAAGAAAATGTGAAATGATTTTTTGGATTTCCTTACCATCTGACAAAATGCAATTATTGTTTGTGTGGATTTGTGGTGGTGACTCCTTTGAAAGTCATTGTTGGAAAATAATATGAAGAATTAGTTGATAACCACAGAGAAACTTTAATCACCTTGCTGAGAATTCCAGGTATTCCAAATACTTTGATGATTTAGTATAATCACTCTTTAACAATCAAGAAATTTTGTTTGTTTGTTTTTTGAGATGGAGTTTCCTTCACTCTGTCGCCCAGGCTGGAGTGCAGTAGTTTAATCTTGGCTCACTGCAACGTCCTCCTCCTGGGGTTCAAACAATTTTCCTGCCTCAGCCTCCAGAGTAGCTGGAACTATAGGCATGAGCCACCATGCCTGGCTAATGTGTGTGTGTGTGTGTGTGTGTGTGTGTGTGTGTGTGTGTGTGTGTGTGTGTGAGTAGAGATGGGGTTTCACCATGTTGGCCAGGCTGGTCTCAAACTTCCGACCTTAAGTGATCTACCCACCTTAGCCTCCCAAAGTGCTAGGATTACAGGTGTGAGCCACTGCAACTGGCCAGTCTAAGAGATTTTTCAAGGATAACTTTGATCATGTGTGATTTTTACCTTGTGCACTGATTTTAGAACTTAATTGTATTAGTATTTTACAGATATTTATTGTGGCATACATTTATTCTTGATCAATGATACTAACAGAAACTAACATTTTTGGAGGTATAGTAATATTACATACAAGCACAATGCTTAAATTCTTTTTTTTTTTTCCAATCCGACAGTGCAGCTTTTTTTTTTTTTTGAGACAGAGTCTCACTCTGTCGCCAGGCTGGAATGCAGTGATGTGATCTCGGGTCACTGCAATCTGCACCTCCCGAGTTCAAGTGATTCTCCTGCTTCAGGCTCCTGAGTAGCTGGGATTACAGATGTGTGCCACCACACCCAGCTAATTTTTGTATTTTTAGTAGATACAGGGTTTCGCCATGTTGTCCTGGATGGTCTGGATCTCCTGACGTCGTAATCCGCCTGCCTTGGCCTCCCAAAGTGCTGAGATTACAGGTGTGAGCTACCGCACCCGGCCAGTTAAATTCTTTATACGGATATTTCAATTCTATTAGGTAGGTACTATTTTTATCCTTTTTGCAGATGAGAATATTGAGAGTCAGCGAGCCTAAGGACCATGCTGTTGGTAAAGACATATATTTTATCTTGGAAAAAGGAATTATTTGCAGTAGTTGGCACTGGGGTGAGTAATACAAGGGTAACTTTCTTTGGAGGGTCCATCTCAGCCTCTCAGGCTATGCTTTCTCTGGCAACAGAGCCTTCTCCGTATCCTCCACTGTGTCTTGCACATAGTCAGTGCCCAACAAATGCTTCCTAGGGAAATCAGTGAAATTGTATGTGCTGAGAAATAATTTTAACTAAGGAAGAATTTCTTAAGTAATAGCCATGATCTATCATGGTCTGTATTTAATCAGACACCTCTGAAAACTGAACATGAAATGCACATCCTTGCTCATCCAGACATATCTTCTGCCCTGAAAATCTGATCAAAGACTGGCCAAATGGTTAGGATAACAGCCTATACTTTGATAAACAATTTAATATTCTTTCTCTTATTCTGTGAAAAACTCTTCCCCAAGGAATCCTTGGCAAGCCTCTTGCAGACCAGCCCTTTGCCTGCCTATTGTTGTTTATACAATTATTGCCACCTAAGCATCTCTCAAATGTATCTAAATCTACTGCTAACACCCGTCATCTGTTGCCTAAATCACTGGTTCTCAAACTCGGCTGCACTATGGAATTATCTGGGGAGTTTTAAAAACTACTATGCCTCGGACCGTCACCTTGCCACTTTGCATCCCGATACCCTGATTTAACTGGTACTAGGTATAGCCTGGGCATCCAGATTTTTTAAAACTCCGAGGAATGTGGCCAAAATTAAGAATCTTTAACCTGGCTGGGTGCGGTGGCTCACACCTATAATCCCAGCACTTTGGGAGGCTGAGGCAGGTGGTTTGCTTGAGTCCAGGAGTTCGAGACCAGCCTGGGCAACATAGTGAGACCTGTCTCTACAAAAAATACAAAAATTAGCTGGGTGTGGTGATGCATGCCTGTAGTCCCAGATATTGGGGGGCTGAGGTGGGAGGATCACTTGAGCCTGGGCTGTCAAGGCTGCAGTGAGCCAAGCTTACACCGCTGCTCTCCAGCCTGGCCGATGGGAGTGAGAGACCCTGTCTCAAAAAAAGAAAAAATCTTAACCACTGAGATTGTCTCCTGACTCTCCACATCAAGTCTTTGCCCCATGCTACCCCCATCCTGCTCCTCCTTTTCTTCTCCACAGTTAGAGTACCATTTTCAAAATGATTTAAAAAAAATTTTTTTTTTATTTCCATAAGTTTTAGGGGGACCAGATGGTGTTTGGTTATGTGGTAAGTTCTTTAGTGGTGATTTGTGAGATTTTGGTGCACCCATCACCCAATCAGTATACGCTGAACGCAATTTATAGTCTTTCATCCCTCACAAAATGAAATTGTGATCATTACTTCTGCCCTCCTTAAAACTTTTCAACAGTTTCCCATTAGTGTCAGACTAGAGGCCAAAACCTGAATCTGGCCTGTGAAGTCTTTATTACTCTGGTCTTACCATCTCTCCCACCACATCTTGCTCCAAGACCCCTCCTGATTTCTGTGCTGCAGCACACTCTTATTGTTTTTAGTTCCTCAAATGTGTCATGCTCCTCCCTGCCACAAGGCCTTTGCATATGCTGTACTCTCTGTGCACCTGTCTCTCTACTCTTTGCCGAGTTAACTTTTAGCTTATCCTTCAGCTCTCAGCTTATCATTTCCCAAGGGAAACTTTATCTGACTTATTATAGGCTCTTATACCACCATATAGACTCTGCTTCATAGCATTTAAGGCAAGTAGACTTATGGTTATTTATTTTTTAGAGTTGGGGTCTTGCTATGTTGCCCAGGCTGGAGTAGAGTAGTACAGTCACAGCTCACTGCAGCCCCAAACTCCTGGGCTCAAGCAATCCTCCTGACTCAGCCTCCTGAGTAGCTGGGACCACAGGTGCCACCATGTCCAGTTAATTTTTAAATTTCTTTTGTAGAAATGGGTTCTCACTGTGTCACCCAAGCTGGTCTCAAACTCCTGTCCTCAAGCGATCCTCCCACCTCGGCCTCCTAAAGTGCTGGGATTACAGGTGTGAGCCACCACACCCATTATGATTATAGGGTGTAGAAATCTTGTGTCTATTTTTGCCTCACATGGTGTTCCTAAAATCTGGCACATTGACTGGGACTCGAGAGCCTTGAATAGGCTCTCAAATTATTTACTGAAGGAGTAAGTATGGATGAGTGAAAATGTTTGTGGCATCACATATATCACCAAGTCCAACTGATGCCACCCCAAAAATATCTCTGGAATCCATTTATTTTTCCCTATGTTCCCTGCTGGTCCCAGCCACCATCTCTGGTCTAACCTACTAAACTGTTTCTCAGTGGCCTGCCTAAGAAACTTTCCCCTCCATTTTCCCTTCCAAACAGTGTCCTCACAGCAGCCAGAGTAATACAAACAGTGCCTTGAAAATATAATAAGTCGCCGGGCGCGGTGGCTTATGCCTGTAGTCCCAACACTTCGGGAGGCCGAGGCGGGCGCATCACGAGGTCAGGTTAGACCATCCTGGCTAACACGGTGAAACCCCGTCTCTACTAAAAATACAAAAAATTAGCCTGGCATGGTGGCATGTGCCTGTAGTCCCAGCTACTCAGTAGGCTGAGGCAGAAGAATCTCTTGAACCCGGGAGGTGGAGGATACAGTGAGCTGAGATCACACCACTGCACTCCAACCTGGGTGACAGAGTGAGACTCCATCTCAAAAAGAAAAATAAATAAGTGAATAAAATATAAGATGTCATTCTTCTGTTAAAAATCCTTTAGTGTCTTACCGTTGCTCTTAGAATGAAACCCAGTGGCTTGATCACTCTCACTGTCACTCATTACCCACCAAACAACACTGGTCTCCTTTCTGTTCCTCAAATATGCCAAGCCCTTCCCAGCTTCCAGGCTTTTACACTTACTGTTACTTTTGCCTGAAATGCTCTTTATGTGACTCATTCTTATTTTTCAGGGCTCAGCTAAAATTGCATAGACATTTTCCCTGACTGTCCTATTTAAAGGAACTTCCTTTAGCTATCCTCATCTCCCTGCTTATTTCCATATAGCTCTACCACAATCTATGATTTGAAAAAAAAAATGCACTTGGCTATGCTCTATATCACCCACCAGAATGTCAGCTTTGTGGAAGCAGGTATCTTGTCTGCCCCGGTTACTGTACTCAGCAGATAGCAGTGTCTGGTTTATAATAGGTGCTCAGTAAACAACTAAATCATACTAGGGTCACAGCTTCCAGGATGGACGCCAGTGATTCTTGTCCCCTGGTATTCATTCCTTGTGTAATCCTCTACACACTACTTTAGAGCTGGCTGTATCTGACTAATAGCATACATCAGAAGTGACAATGTGTGACTTTTGTTTTTGTTTTTTGAGACAGAGTCTTGCTCTGTCACCAGGCTGGAGTGCAGTGACACAATCTTAACTCACTGCAACCTCCGCCTCCTGGGTTCAAGTGATTCTCTTGCCTCAGCCTCCTGAGTAGCTGGGACTACAGGCATTTGCCACCATGTCTGGCTAGTTTTTGTATTTTTAATAGAGACGGAGTTACACCGTGTTGGCCAGGCTGGTCTCAAACTCCTGATCTCAGGTAAACTGTCCACCTTGTGCTGGGAGTACAGGCATGAGCCACCGTGCCCTGCTAAGAAGTGACAGTGTGTGACTTTTGAGCCTGGGTCATAAAAAACATTGTGGTTTCCACCGTGGTCTCAGATTGCTCTGTCTAAGGGAAGCTAACTGCCATGCTCTCAGGACACTCAAGCAGCCCCATGGAGAGACCCACGTGGAAGGGCACTGAGGTCTCCAGCCAACAGTGAGCACCAGTTCGGCAACCATGTGTGCGAGCCCCCTTGGAGGTGGATCCCCCAGCCCCAGTCAAGCCTTCAGGCAAGACTGCAGCCCCCACTGTTATCTGACCGAAACCTTAAGAGAGACCCAGAGCCAGAATGTCTAACTGAGCAGTTCTCAAATTCCTACCCACAGAAACCATGAGAACATTTAAAAAACCCCATCATTAATGTTTTTAGTCACTACATTTTGGAAAGATTTGTTACTCAGCAATAGATAACAAATAGACATTCCATCAACAATTCAATGAATGAAGAATGAATATATAAACATAAAGCATCTCTAGAACTGGTCCGGCTGCAGGCCTCACTGAATGGGGGACTATCTGAAGCTGTTTCTCCTCTTACGGTGCCCAGGCAGCACCACTTTCTGGTACCATATTTTCAATTGTGCCTAGATCCCAACTTGACTACATGTCTTCTGCCTAAATCCATTATTTTTATCAGAGGCATCAACAATTTTGCAAAAATGAGAGGTTACAGAGTTGTCTTTCATTTCTTTACTGTGCTTTTTCTATTTTTTTTTTTTTTTTGAGATGTAGTCTTGCTCTGTAACCCAGGCTGGAGCGCAGTGGCATGATCTTGGCTCACTGCAACCTCCACCTCCCGGGTTCCAGTTCAAGCAATTCTCGTGCCTCACCCTCCCAAGTAGCTGTGATTACAGGCACATGCCACCATGCCCAGCTAATTTTTCTATTTTTAGTAGAGACAGAGTTTCATTATGTTGGCCAGGCTGATCTTGAACTCCTGACCTCATGATCTGCTCGCCTTGGCCTCCCAAAGTCCTGGGATTACAGGTGTGAGCCACCGGGCCCAGCCATGCTCTGTCCTTTTTCACTCCAAATGCTCTGCCATATGAGTCTTCTTTCCATTTCCCCTGAAACCTCCCTAGTTCAATTGAAAAGCATGGGCTTTAGAGGGTAACATATCTTGGCTTGGGATGGATTGACGACTTACCAGCTACTTGCTTGAGTAGACTTTTTAAAGTCTCAAAGCCTCAGTTTCCTCTTCTGCTAAATGGAGCTAACAATAATAATACCACCTAGTTCACGAGGACTCTTACCACTCATTGCAATGATGAGTGTGTACACGTATGTGTGTGTATGTCACCTGGCACGATTCCAGGCACATGGCAGGCATTCTTAAATCCTAACAGCTATCCTAAAAGGTAGACTTTGATTCTTCATGTTACGGAGGAGCAAAAAGGTTCAGAAAAGCCAAGGACGTTGCCCCATACCACGTAGCTAGAACGCGCCAGGCCTGCGGTGTTGTGCGCCCGGATCCTGCCCACGCCTCCTCGCTGCTCACAGGGCACCCCTGCAGCAGCGAGCTGCTCTTCTTGTCTGCAGTCCGCGTCCTGTCCCGCTCATCCTTAGCAGAACTGACAGACTAATACCCTCTGGATCACTGGGTATTTGTGATCTGACTGGGTCACTCCCTTGGCTATGATCCTACAATGGCTCTGGTTGTCCAAATTCGATTTCCCAAGTGCTTTCAGCTGCTCTTCCGTTCCAGGATTCTCTCCTACTGCTCTGCCAGTCTGCATGTTATTTCACTCGCCCCTGCTACTCTGCCCAGTCGGGCCAGCATTTCCCTCACTGGCGCGTCTCCACTCCCATGCATGCCTCACCATCCTACGCACGGTCCCTACTGCAGGGACCCGTCTCTGCTGCCCTTGTTTCTTCTCCGCTGTGCACACCTGGCCCAGCGAGGCCCAGCTCTGGTCCCCATTCCTGCATGCTGCCCTCCTGGCCCTTCTAGGCCCCAGTGATCTCACTTTTTTTTTTTTTTTTTGAGATGGAGTCTCACTCTGTCGCCCAGGCTGGATGGAGTGCAGTGACACGATCTTGGCTCACCGCACCTTCCGCCTCCTGGGTTCAAGCGATTCTCCCGCCTCAGCGTTCTGGGTAGTTGGGATTACAAGCATGTGCCACCACGCCCGGCTAATTTTTTTTTTTTTTTGAGAAGGAGTTTCGCCCATTCCTGCTTTTCCTGATTGCTGCGTTTGCTGTTCCCTGGGGCCCAGCTGAGGCCATCTCCTCTGGCATTCCATATTTTAAGTAAAAAGAAAGTGACTCCCTTTAAAGAAAACTATTAAATAAATAGTAGTACAAGTGACGCTCGGCTGTGACGCTCGGCTGTGACGCTTCAGAGTCAAGCACAGCTTGGGGTGAAATGACCTGGGTCTGAATTCTGCTTCTCTTACCTCCTAGCTGTGTGACCTGGGGCTAGTTAATAAACTGTTTCTGACTTGGCTTTTCCTGCTGTAAAATTGGGAAAATAGTAGCACTTTACCTCAGGGAGCTGCTTTGAGGACTGAATATGTGCCTACCACTGTGTGACAGCCTCCAAAATATTGAGGTTTATTCATTTAAAAAGTCTGTCGGCCGGGCTCAGTGGCTCACGCCTGTAATCCCAGTACTTTGGGAGGCCAAGGTGGGCAGATCACTTCAGGTCAGAAGTTCAAGACCAGCCTGGCCAACATGGTAAGACCCCAGTCTCTACTAAAAATACAAAAATTAGCTGGGCATGGTGGTGCATGCCTGTAGTCTCAGCTAGTTTGGAGGCTGAGGCAGGAGAATTGCTTGAACGCAGGAGGCGGAGGTTGTGGTGAGCTGAAATCGCACCATTGCACTCC